>PVLD010009215.1:0-78391 GCA_004027595.1 Dinomys branickii | reverse complement strand
TTGCTGCTCACCCGGTCGCCATCTTCCTGAGTCCCAATTCTCTTTTCTCTTGCTTTTCCTTCACTCTCTCCCTCCTCTCTGCATCTCTCGTTCCCCTTCTTCTGAAACACAAAGTGTGCTTTCTTGTTTTTTCTTTTGGCTCCATGAAAGTAAGTTGCTTTGCATTTCACTGTCTGTCATCCATTCTGTTTTAAAGACAGGGACCCTGCCAGGTCACGCAGGAAATTACAGGCAAAGGGGAGAACACTCCGCAACGCTGTGGTCATTCTCACACTTCCCTGAGTCGTGCCAGGATGCTGGCTATCTGGTGATTTTCCTACCATGTGTAATTTAAATATACAGAGTTGACATCTTTTCCCCCTGTTTGATATTCTCCACACAATGTTTTGGGAGGAGCTTGAGAATTTCTCTGGATTCCTGGGGCTTGTCTGGCTACCTCCTCTCACCAGACCTGGACTCAGCCCTGTGTGTGTTACGCTCAGCAGGGCAGCAAATGGCAGGATCCTGCTGTGACTTCACAGTCTGCCTTTCTTCTCAGGCATCCAGGCTAGGAGATATATATATATATACACACACACACACACACACACATACACACGCACACACACACACACACACACACACACACATATAATTACCACATCATTCACAGCTTGCTGTCAGCAAGCCAAGAATCACATCACATTATCCCCACTCACATTAGCACAAATAATTTAAATCAACATTTCTCTTGGGCTGCATGGGGGATACTGTTGTCTGAGAAGTCGGTGCATCCCCTGGGCTGACTGACAGTGGTAGGTTTTTCTTGCTCTTGGTGGGTTCAAGGACTTGTCTAAATACAGCCCCTTAACACTGCCTTGTTGTCCTGGCCCAGCAGGCGGTGGCTTTGGCTCACTACAGCACAGCCTCTGGTGTCAACACAGTCTTGTCTTCGCAGTGTTCCTGGTGTTAGCCCGAGGGGTGGATGTCTCTGTCTGTGAGTATGTTTGCTAGGAAAGTTTGCCTCCCCCATGGAGGAAAAGGAAAACAGAATTAAACCACAATGTTCTCTAGAAATGCCCAGGATATGTTCAGATTTCATTGTGAGGTTATGTGCTCCTCTTCTGTCAGTCTCCGGAGGCTCTACGTTGGGACATCCTGTTCTATCGCAGAGGTAATTGGCCTCTGCTTGGACAATGAGCCAGGAGGCAGTCCGAATCTGAACACTCTCCCATTCTCCTCTGTGCCTTTCAATGAGAACAGCAAGACGTAAGCACTGAGTCAGTCACCCCATGCCATGCCTTGAGTCAGGTCATGGCCATTTGTCTTGTTTGGCTCAGTGGGATGCTAGCCGATGGGAGGCCTGTGATGTGTTTGGGCTCTTGTCCATTCTTTTGTCCTGCTGCCAAAACTATGAGAAGAACACCCCTATCTGTTGTTCCCACATAGCATGTTGATTTCAGGAAGATGAGACAGATGGAGTATACCTGAAACCAACTCCAGCCGAAAGCCACGCCCAGTCAAGCTCAGACTAAATCATCTGAACCCAGGCCAACCTGCGGGTGCATAAGCAAGAAATAAATGCTTATTTTTGTATGCCTCTCAGATTCTGTTGTATGTTGTACAGCAATAGCTGACTTTATGACCTTACCACTGTTACTGTCAGCTTTCACTGTATAACAACCCTATGGAACTTTGTGGTTCTCTCTTTTTTTTTTTTTTGTCTTTTTGAGACAGGGTGTCACTATGAAGTTCAGGCTGGCCTTGAGCTCACTTGTAGCCCAGGCTGGCCTCAGACTTGCCACAGTCCTCCTGCCTCAGCCTCCTCAGTGTTGGGATTACAGGCGTGCACCAAATGCACCACCATGCCCGGCTTGTGGTTGTTTCTTATGTAGTCGTGACAAGTTGACATAAGTCACTGTTACAATTTCGCTAACTTCCCTTCATAACAGCCAAGTGGGGTCGCTGCTAAAGGATGTGCCCTTGTCTTTTGTATTGATACTCACAGTCAAGCCAATTCACATACCCATCATCTGACGGGGTGGCAAGGGGAGAGCAGACAGACCGAGCCGCATGATTTGATTTCTAGATCGTTCCCAGGGGACATCTGTGGTTATGAGCTTGAATGAGATTAATTACGCAAAAGGCTTTGGATTTCACTTTAATTTTTCTTCTTTTGTTCAACTATTGGACAGACATCGCCGTTAATTTCCTTAAAATACTCTCCCTCACTCCGAACGCACATCCCATTGCTCTTACCACTTCCATGTTGTTGTGACTGTCTTGATGTCCTGAACTGATGCAAAATATTTACCTTTCATGGTCCTTCTGACTTTGGAGAAGAGCCAGAAGTCCGATGGTGACACATCTGGTGAATAAAGTGGATGAGGACACGCTGCCGTGCTTTTACAAGCCTGCCTTTCTGTTAGACGGCACTGACGGCAGCATTCACTGTATTTTTGATCATACTCTGTAAAGACACTCAGGAAAAAGGACCTCCAGAAGTGCTTCAGAAAGTGGGAAGAGTGATAAGCATGTGAGTGAGGCAGAGTATTTTGAGGAAGAATAATGGCAATGTGTCTTTTACTGACAACGTGAAAATAAATTTAAAAAATATTAACCACACATTTTGCTCACACCTTGAATCTCCTGTTTTGGCTACATTTAATCGGTAAGCTGTCATGTAACCACCATGTTTTTTTCTTTAAACTTTGATGATATAAGAAAATGGCTTAAGAATATGTCTTATACTGAGAACAGCCTAGAACTTGTTAGGGTTCTAGAGAAGCAGAAGAAATAGGAAATAGATAAGAGATAAGCAGGGATTGAGGACTGACTCACACAATTACAGAGCCGAGAAGAGCCATCAAATGCTATCTGCAAGCTGAAAAAACGAGGAATCTCGTGGCATTGCTTGGTGCAGGTGTGGAGCCCTGAGAGCCACGCAGACCATGACGTATCTTTCAGCCTGTGGCCAAAAGCCTGAGAATCTGGAGGGCTGCAAGTTCTGGAGCCTGAAGGCTGGGAGAAACGAGATATCTGGGACCTAAGGCAGGAAAAGATGAATGTCCCTGCTCCAGAGCACAGCACGTTTGCCTTTCCTCTGCTTTTTAGTTTATACTAGGTCCCCAGTAGATTAGATGATGCCCAGCAGGTTGCATGAGGATGGATCTTTTCTTTCTAATCCACTGATCCAAATGCCAACCTTTTCTACAAAATCCCTCACACACAGACTCAGAAATAATATTTTACCCTGAGTATCTATACCTAAATAATATTTTACCATGAGTATCTATATCTATCTGGCTATATTTTCCTACTATAGGCTCTGTTACAGTAGATCAGGTACCTGATAAATTTTTGTTAAGCAAATAAGATGTAGCCATATCTTCTTCCCTAGTTCTCTTGTTTTTCCTTTTATACTACTTCCAAGAGGATTTTTCTAAAACATACACATGAAGCTTTAAATAATGAGACTAAATGATTCTTCTAAACTTACCTTCTTGAAAAGCAGCCACCATTTGCCCAAGAAAGTCAGTAATGGAAATTCACAACTCTCAGTCTTCTCCAAAGCCTGGCACTTAGGTGATGGCAACCCTCAATTCTGATTATGGGTCAAATATAGTGAGGGTTTAGGTGGGAACAGGATGTCATAACTAGTACAGCCAACAGAGCTCTCTGGGTCCAATGGAGGGTGTTATTTTTTTTTCTAGGAAAAAATGCAAGAAAGCTTGAAATTTGCTTTACTGAGAACAACAAAGACCAGTCGAGGGAAGAATTGCTAGGACACACCCTTCACATTCTCTCTGAGTAAATTTCCTCATGAAGAGAATCAATCTGGAGCCAAGAGGGAGAAGGACAGCTGGCCACTACTCTGGAACTTTGGCCGAAGGCAGGTGAGTGGAGGTAAGCACTAATCAGTCCTACAGAGTCAGAGCTCCACACCAAGTTCAGCCAAACTTCCACCTAGGCGGTCTGCTTGCTCCTGAGCAGGAAATCCTGAACCCTAAGAGGGAGAACGCAGAGAGTTTTTCACAGAATGAACCATCAGTGAAACTTCAGGCTGAACCCACGCATTCTCCCATCTCTTCCCTTTAGCCTACGGGAACAAACTCTAGGTCCAGAACATAGAAATCCATTCTAAGCTTGGCTCTGTGTCATGTGCCCAATTTGGGCTCTGTGCATAGACTATCAGTTAACAGGGAACATTGAACAAACAGCATGAACAAGTCTTTGTCCCACCGTCCCTGCTTGTACGACATCTTTCCTGCTTTCTGTCTTCTCCTGCTGGCTAGGTGAGATGATTCTTCCCACTTCCATGAGCCATGTTTTCCTAACTGAGCATACTGTTCCAGTGTTTGGTTTGCTCAGTCACTGCCTCACCAGACTCTGAGATTCTGAAAGGATGACACTTGATTTTTATTTTATATCCTGTAACTGAAATCTGTTTAGACTGCGTAAGTTTAATAAAAAAAAAATGAAACCCTTAAGCCATTGCTTAGATTACTATTCTAAAAGTGAATTGGAGAAATAAAGCAATTCTCTGAGTAAAGGCTATTCTATAGAAATACATGGACCATACAGATAGTTTTTCTAAAATATTCATTATAAAATTAGAATGGAATTAGTTTCACTAATACATTTTATTTAGCTTAGTATGTGCTAAATATTATCACTTCAAAAATCTAATAGATACTAAAAATGAGTAGTGTTTTATGTTTTCCTACTAAAAAGTTTAGTTTCTTAGTTGCACTAGCCATATTTCAAGGAATAATAGTCACATAATGTTCTGGACAGAATATTTCCAGACATCCAGACTTTAGGTAAGGGGATTATGTGATCAGAGATGCCATAGAATTAATATCTAGTGTTCTTTTGTAGTGTTGCTATTTTCAGAATCATATTGTCACATTTTTAAATTTAGCCTGCAGACTTGGTTTTGTCATAAGAAAGGGTTCTTTTCACCTTCAGAAAAAATGGGTTAAATGTTTGACTAGGCCTGCAGGACTCAATTTAGTCATTCTGCTTGCTGCAAGTGATGTTCTTTGTGTGTTTTTGTAGCTGTCCTGTGGGGCCTTGGTGTTTTTTCAGCTTGCAGCTGCACTATTGTTAGGTGGACATTCAGGTCAGTCTTCTGAGTTTCATAACAAATACCCTAGCCCCCAGGAAGTAAGTGGTGCCAAGACAGACGCATGCCAGGGGGGGTGGGATCTCTAACTATGCCCCCTTTCTGTACTTGTGGTGAGAAACGGCTGTGAAATAATATGGCACCTTTAAATGCCATATTTGAAAGAAAAATTTTAAAGGGTGAATAAAGGAATTAGAGTACTTCTCCTTTACATCAGTATTTATAAGCAAAGGTCTAGCTGAACAATCTAGAAAGGTCTTAGAATTGAATCCTGTGCATGTAACTGAATTTAAGCATTAATCAGCTTCTGTCACTCTCCATAATTCCAGATGTTCACAAATAGGAAAAGGCAAGAAATCACAGATAATTTAAAAATAAAGAGGCCAATACGTAAAAATTTCAAAGCTATCATCATATTCAGTGGTAGAAAAGAGATAGATTTCCTCAAAGATCAGAAACAAGACAAGTGTACTCACATTTTCCCTTTACTTTCAAACTAGTATTGAAGTGGTAGGCCTGAGCAATTAGATAAGAAAAAGAAATAACATACATCCAAATTGAAAAAGGAAGTTAAAAAAAACATAAAAGAAGCAAAACTTCTGTTTATATATGATGTGATTTTATGTGTAGGAAAGCTTAAGATTTTGTATATACACATACACAAAGAAAATTACTACAGGTGGTAAACAAGTTCATCCTAGTTGCACGATACAAAATCAACATATAAAATTAGTTGCACTTTTATAAAAATGAAAAATGAAAAATCCAAAAAGGAAATTAAGTAAACTGTATAATGTGAAAAGGAATACTTAGGAGAAAGCTTAAGCATGGAGGTAAAAGTCTTGTGTACTGAAAATGACATGACACTGTTGAAAAAAATGAAAGAATATACAAATCAGTGGAAAGACATTCTATGGCTTTAGGATGACTGGAAGATTTCATTGTTGCCATGTTCATGCCATCCAGAGTGACCCACAGAGTAAATGCATTCTCCCTCAAAACCTGAATGGTATGTTTAAACAGAAATATAAACAGTAATCCCCAAATTCATGTAGAACCATAAAAGAATGTCAGACAGCCAGAAAGAACAACAAAGCTAAGGGTACCATACTTTCTGATTTCAGAACATACTACAAAGCCCCATGGTACTGGCACAGAGACATGCAGAGAAGGTGGAATAGGGTTCCTACAAATAAACTCCTGCATATGTGGTGAAATGATTTTTGTGAAGGGCAACCTGGGCAACAAGACTACGTATAGGAAGAGGATATTGCCTTCCACAAACAATGTTGGGAAACTGGATATCCACATGGAAAAGAATGAAATTGGCTCATTATCTTACGGTATACAAAATGTTCAACTCTGAAAGAATTATAGACTTAAGCATGAAATTTGAAACCATAAAACTCCTAGGAGAAAACTTGGGGAAATCTCTGACATTGTCCTGGCAACAGTTACTTGAATTATGACCCCAAACTACAGGCAACAAGGCAAAAATAGGTAAGCGTGACTACATCAAACTAAAAAGCTTCTGCACAGCAAAGGAAACAACCTAGTCTACAGAGTGGAAGAAAATATTTGCAAACTGTGTATGTGATGAGGAGTTTCTATCTAAAGTAAACAAACAAAAGTTACAAGTCCATAGTAAAAACAAACAAAATAAAAAACCAAGTAATCTGATTAGAAAATGGTGATAGATTCAAATGAACATTTCTTGAAACATACAAGTAATAAAAGGTATATTAAATATTTCACCTTTACAAGTCATTAGGGAAATGCGCATAAAAAGCATAATGAAGCATCAACTCACACCTCCTAGGATGGTTACCGTAAAAGTCACAAGTGCTGTCAAAGATACGGAGAAATCATAACCCTTGTATGCTATTGGTGGAAGTATCAAATGGTGCAATCGGTGTGAAACACAATATGGAGGTTCCACAAAAATATAAAAATGGAACTGCATACCACGTGACCTACCGGTCTCACTTTGGGAAGAATTAAAAAATAATTCAGATCAGAATCTCAGAGATATTTGCATCCTTATGCTCATAGTAACATTTTCATAGTAATGTAGAGGTAGAAACAAACTAAATGATAATTAATAGATAAATAAAGAGGTGTGGTATATAGTACAGAAGTTTTTTGTCCTAAAAAAGAAGAAAGCCCTGCCATACACTGTAATGGGGGTGAACTTGGAGAACATTGTGCTAAGTGAAATAAGCTAATTGCACAAGGACAAATATTGCATGATTTCAGTTATATACCTAAAATGATCAGAATTGTAGAAAAGAGAGTAAAACAGGGGCTTTTAGAGGCTTGGAGGAGAGGAAAGAATTGCTGTTTCCTGGTACAGAAATACAGTCATGCAAGATGAAGACATCCCACAGGTCTGCTGTGTGACCTTGTGCTTACCGTTAAGCATGCTGTACTGTGTGCTTGAAAACTGAAGAGGTATGTTTTATGTGTCTTTTTGCCATAATAGGAAAAATTCATAAAAGAGGCACATCTCAATCTGTGTTGCCAGAATCAAGAGCTTTCCCTAAAGTGCAGGGTTTAAATTTGATTTTTGACAGTCTTAGCCAAAAATATATAATACAGTCCTAGGAAATACCATAAAAATCAGGATGCTAAATTATAGTAGGTTATTATTTCAAGTGATCCTGCTTTTCTAACCTGGTAAGTTGTTACACCAGTACATGGAAGTTTAGTATTATCCTGTTATTTGGCACAAAATTTCACAGAATGTATTGGTCTTGACACCAAAATGAAATGAAATAGATTTAATGGTTCTTATCTAAAAAACAGCTATCAGTTTTACCTGTTGGGTTTTATTTACTCTTTCAGATCGTTACACTAGGGAGGCAATGTGATGTTTACACATGCGGGTCTGATTTATTTCACTTATGAGTATGGGCTCTAATTGCATTCATTTATGATTTCTAAGTTTTTTTTCTATTACATTTTATTCTTTTTAATGGTTTGATCAATCTTGCATTCTTATATCTGGTAATCTGAGCAACTCCGTTGAAGATAACAATATGTGATATAACAACCATTGTTAATTTCTATCATTTTGTTTTAAATCCTGTATTGTTTCTGGGTTGTTTTGTTTTGTCTTTGTTTTAGTTATTTTGTTATTGTTTTTTTAAATTCTCTTTAAAAGAAAAAAATAAAACAGCTGTCAAACTGTGAAGGGCATGGCCTTTTATAATGATGCTCGATCTTAGGATGCTAGACACTCAGATGAAAAGCTTTTTATTAGACTATAACACACACACACACACAAAAGTACCTAACCAATAAAGATATAGCTCTATGCATTTTGAAGCCAAGAAACCTGTGAATACATAGCTCCCAGACCAAGGTGCAAAACATGTCTCCCACATATTACTCCTGGTGCCTCCTGATGGTCACTACCTTCCCAAAGGTAGGCATTGACCTCATTCACAGTTTTAGCTGTACTTTATATAAATGAATATGAGCAGGCTCATCCAGTACAAGTCATTTTCATCTGGCTTATTTCATGCAGCCTTACACCTATGAGATTCTTCTATGTCACTGCATGTAGTTACAGATCCTTCATCCTACTGACATTTAGGATTATATTGTGTGACTCTATCACAAGTTGTTTCTTCATTTTACTGTCAGTGGTTCTATTATAAAATGTCAAGGGTACCCTGGTGCTGGTATTAGGCGAGTGGGTTAGCACACACACACACACACACACACACACACACACACACACACGGTAGTGGAACTACTATATATGTATATAAATTAATGGAACTACTGAGTCATAGGTAAATATAGGAGATTTACTAGACATAGCTGAACAATTTTCTGACCACAAAAATTTACTTTATCATCAGCTATTATGAGAATTCCAGTGGCTCCACATCTTCACTAACGCTTGGTGTTTTCTACTTTTTTCCTTTTGGGTTATTTGGGTCAGTGTACAGCAGAAAATCATGGTGTTGTAATGGAGAAAGTTGTGCTTATTAGGACTTTGATTCATGACAGATTTACTCAGCTTGCCTCAAGTGGAGGAGATTTTAGTAAGGAGACAGATGCATCAATCATTAAGAGAAGCTCCACAAAACCATCTGCACAGTGTGTGCTCTAGTAAAGCCAGAGTGCAACAGTGCAGTGGGGTCAGACACCAGATCTGCTGCGAGGCCAGCTGTAGGGCAATCAGCAGCCTCCGTTCACTTTCCCTTTGGTCTCCTTAGTTTTTAGCTAAAACCTGAGAAGGAGACTCTGGCTCAGTAAATCTCGTTTCAGGTCCAACATCAGTTGTGATCTATGGATAGGTAGCCTTGGGTCCCGGGAGAACTTATCTCCCAAGAATATTCTGGTTCTGCTTCCTTTAGGAAGGGGCTGCTAAGTGAGCCCAGGTAAAGGAATGCTGTAGGCATGTTGATTAAAAACAACTCAAAGGAAGTACCTACTTATGACAGTGGAGTTAAAAAAAAGTAAGAAGTTAGTAATTAATACATGAAGTGTAGACCATTGGCAAAATATTCTAAATTATAGGGTCAGTAGGGAAAAAATAAGTCTTTTGGCACAATCTTAACTCTGTTGGTAAAAGGAGAATGGTATGAAGCAACAGTGTTTGTGGATGTTTTGATGTACATGAAATCCTTTCTTTGATGCCTTGGTTTTGGCTGGATACTATAAAGACACAAAGAAGTGAGCTTCTTGGAGATTAGATTATATAGAACCTAATCCTCAGGATTAAACTGTAACTTTCAAATTATTTCTAAATTCATTTTTTTTCAAGGGGAACTTATGCACAGAAAAACCTGAACCTTAGTACAATGTGACAAAAACATAGTTGTGTTTGGGAGTCAGGAGACTGGGAAGTTGGAGGACATTATACATTTGTCCCACAAATATCCTGGAAGGGGTCTAAGGTGATGTACTTCATTCCCAAGTCATTTGCAATCTTCTCTTTTCTTCTACAGGAAGTTAAGTGGGGCACCATTCTCTTGTTGTCTTCCTCTCCTACCTCCGTGCCATCCCAAGGACGAACTGCTTATTTTTAATTAGGATGTTAAGACCGGTGTTCTGGCAATCTATTGCTGCATAACCCACCACTAGTGTTATAACCTAGTGTTACAAAACAATGCTTCTTTAGAGTAGTGATCTCTCAAAGTTCTGTGTTTCCTGGGTTCAACAGGGCAGTTTTCTTTCACTTAGAGTCTTATGAGGTTGTGGTCAGAGAGCAGCTGGGACTGGGGTCATCTCAAAGGCTTTGTTCCTCCCTGCTCTGGAGTTTCAGGGTGACCATTGTCCTGGACCTTAGCTGAGACTGTGGTTTGGAACATCTACATGAGCCCACCCCTTGGTGGCCTGTGGAGAGAGCAAAGCACTGAGCATAGCAGTTATCTTTTGCTGTAAAATGAAGTCCTCTTTATTTCTTAGGCAAGAGATACTGCAGGTCTTCAGGATTCCAGGCTTGGTTGGCTCACCCACATCACTCTTATTTTTGTGGTGGGTTGGGAGGAGGAGAAGATTTGTGAGCAGAAAAAGTCATTGATTTCTCACACTAAAAAAACCTATGAGAATGCAAGATTGATCAAACCACTAAAGAGAATAAAAATAAAAAATAGAAACGATACAGAGCTTCACTAAGATGGTAGGAATTCATCAGTGGTTGTTATATTGCCTATTGTCTTCAAATTAAGTTGTTCAGGTTACCAGATATAAGCATGCAAAAATATGTCAGAAAGTTTAAGCACTCACTGTTCCTTTCAATAATGTTGTTATTGGCTTTTCTTATTCTCTACAATAAAAGGTATTTGTAACCGAAAAAGACCTCTAAGAGACATGTATCCCTCCATTGCGTCACCCTGCCACACCAGCTGGATGAATTAAAGCTGTCTTTGGGGGAGTGTAGGGATGCGACGAAAGGTAGGCGTTCCGGTTATCTATTACAGCGTGTCAGGCTACACCAAAACTTAGCGGCTTAGAATAACATTAGTTGTATTGTCTCTTACAACACTGGGGGTCAGAAGTTTGGGTTGGCTCAGTAGATCAGCTCCTTTGCTTCGTGTGGTCTTGACTTGAACAACTCATTGTCATTCATTTCAGGGAATAGGAATGTCGTGAGGTAGAAAAGAAGAAATACTGTGACTTAAACATTAGCATGAATGGCTCTGGGCCGGGTATGAGTGATGGCTGAGTCAAAGTGATAAGGTGATTTTCTATATCAAGGAAGTTGGGGCTGCTTAAATTTCTTCTTTTTAGCCAGATAGTAGTGCTTCTCACTGGTTTATGAAGTTAGCATTGGTGATATTTTTTTCTAAAAGACACATTTTTGCTTAGTGTTCCAGGGTGTAGAATCTGACTCAGTATTTTATCTATAACTTCTCATTTTGTTTAGTTTTGAGAGGGGGAGTTCTATCCACCTATCCACTCGCCTATCTATCCTTTTCTCCCTTCCTCCATTCCACACACACTGATTGGTATTTATATAGAGTCTATTACTTGTGTACTAGACACTGTATTACATGATAGCAGCATGGCATGGACCAATGCCATGTCCTTGGCCTTATGGAATTCACATTCTTCATGTTTCTACATTGGAAAGCAGCTCAGAACAAAGCAGAGGGCTAGTTATGACTAATGAGAATTGGGAATTAAAAAAGAATATCTGTATGACTTTAATGGCATGAGCAGAAATGCTTGCCTCTTAACCAGCAATAAACACATTGAGGGAAGCCCATTTCTTTCTGTACATGTGGGGAAGATAAAATATATTGGGGAATGTTGAAGAAAACTTTTCTGGAACCCTGCAGTGACTTTACATTTGCCAGGAGGCCATAAATGAATTTAACTGTTATGTTCACTAGGTCAGAAAGGAGAAAACCCGGAGCAGAAAGTTCTGAGATGTGATTCCTATCAGGCAAGGTGTCCCTTAGTATTTTTTATGGGCATGGCTGCTGGGAGACTATGGGATGTGAGGTGCTTCTGATTTTATGGTACTAGAGGCAGGTAAAAAGGGTTCCTATTTTCATTATCCAAAGGTTACTTCTACAAACATCTTGAAGTGTCTTTCTCAGTTTCTTTGCACACAGCCACATCCACAGCCAAAGCCATGTATTTAAGAAAACACAGTCACACGCTATAAGCAACTCCAAGTTCTCCTTTCTTTACTTAACATGAAAACACACATTAGCTCCACGCTACTGAATGTCTTTGAGACTATCAGCTTTAAGGGCTGTATAAGATTCCATGGTATGAATCCACCAACCCTATTGGATATTTACATATCTTCTGTTGTGATTAATACTGATTTATAAACATCTGTGTGCACCTATGTTTATGTGTATCTATAATTTTTTCCTTAGGGTAAACTCCTAGAAGGGGAATTTCTTGGTTAACAATACAAACATTTTTGAGGTAAATAGATCTATCTTCAGGCAGATTAAAAAGGTGTATGTGTGGGATTAAGGTAAACTAAGCCCTGAAATGGCATTTGAAGGATGACTGTCTAAGTGCGCATTGTCTTGTCTTGTTACTGGGAGGAGTATTGTAAGTGCTGCCTTATAAAATTTCTTAATGAAGGGAAGCTCCAGTGATAGCATTCTTGAAGCTGTTCCAGATTACTTGATTAGTTGAGAAACAAAGTCCTCAGTCAAACTGGGGTTTTTGTTTGTTTGCTTGCTTTTCGATTTGCCTTTCAGTTCCCAAGTTAGAGCAAGACAAGCAGACACGTACATCGGAGGTTGAACCCATAACTTACAGCTGCTCCTGATAAAAGAGCAGCAGGTCCAAGTGCTTTCCTGCTGGCAGCCGCCTCCTCTCCTGCTATCACCCTCTCCCTGTATCATCTCACCATTCTCATTTTGTCCCAAGTGCAGAGCCAAGAGGGCATCTGGTCTCAAGCTTGAGAGTCACTCACCTTATCGCCTGCATTGCATCCCACCAAGGGGGGGGGGCCCTGTTCTGTTTCTGCCCTCCCCTCGCACCCTCCCCAACCTTTTTAGCAGTTTATAACAAGTTCCTCTCTTGTATACAGAAAAAGCAGGCCCTCGACAGGATCTGAGTGTGCTGTTTGGAACTGTTTATGACTTATTTTGGACTCTCCAGGCAAGGCCATAAATACACAGTTAATCTGCCCGATAGCAAGAACAGTCACCTTGGCCCCAAGATATTAACCACATGTGGAAACACAGAGACCCCATCCTTCCTGCACTGGCCATGCGGTGCAGCTGTCTGTGAGCCTGGCCCTCTGTGGTATGGATTTGGGGCACGATGCCCTAGCTGCCCTCCTAGTCCATTTCCTTTTCCTGCACAGCCTTGCCAATACCCAGTGCCATCCTTGACTGTCCCTTGCCCTTGGAAAACATCAGTTTCTTGAGCCATGCTGTTGACTCTTTGAACTGCAGTTTGGTGTTTGATTTCCATCATTGGCCTTCAAGCCCTGTTGCCTGTTATTTGGTTATTTAGGGTTACGCTGTCCACTAAGTGGTCACTAGCCATGTGTGTGGCTATTTAAACTTAAATACAATAAAAATAACTGGAGTAATGACTTAGTTTTCTCTGTCACACTAAACTAACGCTAAGTACTCAGTGGCCTATGTGGCTAGTGGCTACCATATTGGTTAATGCAGGTGTGGAATGTTTCCATCATTACAAAAGGATTTTTGGGGAGCAGAGTCTATTGATGACATTAGTGTTAGGGAAGGCAGACATAGGACACCATGGTCTTCTCACTTCACAGTTTGGACTTTCTTCCAGTCTGGGAATAGAAAAAATAACGTCACTGACACTCTTTGAGTGTCACTCCGTGTCAGGCAGTGCGCTGAAAGCCGTAGTTGTTCTCTCACTGAGGGTACAGCATAAGCTGGTAACGTGGGGCTCATTGTTTTGCTTACTGTGCACATAGGCGAAGTTGGGTAACTGCCCCAGGATCATGCAGCTGGATTTTGGGCTTGTTCTGCCTTCATCCCAGTCACACTGCCCTCCATCACTGTGAGAAGCCTCCTTTCCGGGCTGATGCTCCCCGGTCAGCACGGCTAAGGCACTTTGGAGACTGTGCAGGGGCCTTGGAGCAGGGGTGTGGGCTGGGGGCCCCTCTGGCCTGAAGTCATATGTCTCTGGCTGTACAATGCAGATCCAGCTGTGCCTGGAAGACAACATCCTAGAGGTTCTTAGAATTTGCATTTTCTGGACATTTGAGGGAGCAAAAAGTAGGCGTTCACAGAGAATTATCTGGAAAGAGGGCCATAGAGGGTTCCCAAGGTTTTCCAGCTTAAGGCAAAAACCGGCAATGGGATCAGACACCCTCAGAAGGAGATCAAATGTCCCCAGAGCGTGATTCCAGGCACGCTGAATTTACCCTCTGTGTCAGAGACAGACCTTGGATGGTGCTCACCTGGGGGGCAGGTGCCGTGAAAGGAGAGGAGTAAAGGAGCCCTAGGGCGTTTCTAGAGAGAACTCTGTCTTATGTCTGAAGGAAGCCCTTCCACAGTCAGTTGCTCTCTTTTCTTTCTCAGTTTTATTTAGGTGCAATCAGCAAAAAGTCATATACTCCTGAGGGGCACCGTGTGATGTTTCCCTCTATGTGCACATTACAAAACGATTAAATCAAACTAACATACCCATCCTCTCAAAGCTTACCAGGTTTTGTGATGAGAACATGTAAGATCTCTTGCTTTCTTCGCAAATTCAAGCATGCAATACCACCTTACTGACTGTAGTCACCAGGCTGCACAATAGATTCCAGAACTGGCATCCCATCTACCTCAGTTTTGTGTTATATTTTGACCGACATCTCCCAACCCTCTCCCTTGTCACCACCCCGTTAGCCCAGCCCCTTGGCAGTCACCATTTTGCTCTCTGCTTCTGTGAGTTGAACATGTTTAGATTCCATATGTGTGACCTTGTGGCATTTGTTTTCTCGCAGAGCTGGATAGTATTGCATTGTGTACATACACCACATCTTTTTACTCACTCATCCACTGATGGGCATTTAGCTTGATTCCATATCTCAACTATTGTGGGTAGCGCTGCAACAGACATGGGAGTGCAGGTATCTCTTTGGCATACTGATCTCATTTCCTTTGGCTCTGTAGTGCACAGAAGTGGGATCTCTGGATTGTATGACAGTTCTATTTTTAATTTGTTGGGGGACTTTCACACAGTTTTCCATAATTTACTTTCCCATCGACAGTGTGCCGGTAACCCCTGCCTCTCCTGCACGTAGCTCCAGTCACTGCCCCGGCTCTCTGGTCTCCTGCTTCATCCCTTTTGAACATTTGTGGGCCTGAAGTTTTCTCTTCAGACTGGATGTGAGCCAGCACTCCAGCACTTTGTGAGTGAAGTGTCAGGACAAGGTGTGACTTGATTCTGCCAGAAATCTCCCTTGTACTAGAGATAGCCTCCTGGACCAGGGAACTCTTAAGGACCAAAGTTCAGTTCCCATCACTCCCCATCCCATTGGGTGTCCCAGGAGGTGCAAGATCCACATTTCCTGGTGGTGACAGATCAGAGGAGGGCCAGACTCAACAGCAGAGCTGCTGCTGGAGGGGCGAGGGGGTGAGTGATTAGGCTGAGCCTCAGTGTGGATGGGAAAAGCGCCCACTCTTGCCTTCTCAAGCAGCAAAGCCTGCAGTGGAATGCAGAGCTCCTTGCTTAGGGCATTTAAAGCCTTTGTTGTTTTGGGAAAACTCTCGATCTTTCTTTTCTTATTGTTAGTGTTCCTGAGTAAGTCCTTACCCAAACTGTGAGCTCCTGGAGGGCAGGAAGTGCGTTTTGGACTTTGTATTTATGAAGTTCTGGGTTGTAGTTTTACTCCATGGCTCTTAAAGAAACCAGATGTTGGAAGGAGACCCCTGCAAGATGTTCACCATGCTTTGTTCAATAAAAAGACATCAACCAGTTTATGCTGTTTCATCCACTTTTGGAATAAAATTTATCTCCATAAAATCTTCCTTTCAGTCTTCCTTTTCACCTAGATTATCTCTCTTTTTTAATCCACACAAAGAGAAAGCCCAGGGTTGTATCCACAACACGTTACATTGTCTCTCTCTGGGTGTTGGGGTTATAGTGTAGTCAAGCCACAGTGCTAAGCAGTTTCAATAAATATATTATGGCTTGGAGGTTGTGGGGCAGGACATAGATGTGGAAAACGGGAAAACCTGGATGCGGGCAGCTCCCCATCAGAGGCACCTCCCAGACAAGAACAATCACAAATAAAGCAGAGAGGCTGGTGCGGGAGCCCATCAGCCCCAGGCACTCATCCACCCTTACATGCCTCCCCTCACAGTCACAGTGCTAGAGGAGAACTGAGTTGCCCTTGCTTGAATCACATGGCCGTCCTGGGTTCCATGGCGAGAGGACACTTTTATCACACTGTTACCAAAGAGAGGGCAGAAACAACAGAGGAATGTGACATGGTGAACACTTTTCTTATCAGTGGTTTTCTAATTATTTGCAACAAACATCTAAAATATTTTAAAATGTTGCATATACATAAAATGGCATATACATATTCTAATAACCTTCTGAAATTTCACTAGTAAAAAATGATACAGCGGAGTAATGACCATGTGTGAGGGAGGTGGTACATTGAAAGGGATTCAGAAATGAATATTTTGAAAGGTGTATCAGTCAGGGTTTTACTAGAGACACAGATATGACACAAGATCTACAAATGTATAAAAAGGTTACAAGATTGGCTTACGACGGTCAGGAAAAGAGTCATCTGAGGAAGTGTGCAGAGGCTGTCTGTACACTGAAGACTGAAGGAATCAGACCGGGATCTGGAGTTCACTGCAGAGTTCTGTGCATGTCCGTACCAAGAGGCTGATGAGTCTGCCACGGAAGTCTGAAGGATCCAAGGCAGAAGCCAAAGAGCCTGCACCAGTAGCCAGGCAACAAAGTCCAATATGAAGGTGAAGACTGGAACTCTTCCCAACAAACGGAAGTTCCTCTGTTCTTTCTCATTTCCCTTTTATATCATCTAGGTGATGATCCACCTTAGGGTTGCTGAGCCAATTGCTGAGCCAAATTTAATTAAGCTTCTAAACTTCTCAAGTTGACATAATCAATCAACCACTACAGAATGTGAAGCAAGAGAAAAGCATGCTTCTTGGGCAGAACATGGGGTTTAATTGGCGGATGAGGATGCCCTGGTGTATCTGAGAGCTCCTTCCACCGTAGGAGGGAGCAGCACCTGGATACAGTGGGAAGTATCCTGCAAGAACAGAGTAACACACGTCTCGGAAGATGGTTCCTGTTCAGAGATAGAAGAAGCCTTAGGGGCTCACACGTGACCTTGCCAAGATTGTCCATGGCGAAACTGAATTACTCATACTGAAGTTGGTTTAATTGGAAGAGAGGACCCTGACATCTCTTCCCATCCTAATTCTTAGGATTCCACAACTTACTATCAATAGTGCATGTGTTTGTGGGGGAAGCAGGCAGCCCAATTTGTGGAAAGTCAGTTAAACTACACAATTTCTAGATGCTTGGGGAGATATAGATGTGGTAATTCTATGTGAAATAAAAAATATGTCCAAGAGTTTATATTAAAAAGTCTTATCTCTCAGGGCTTTGTCTCTGTCTCTTCTCTGATCTTCAGTATTTTCTTATCTTTGTCTCTTTCCTATTTTTTAAATTTATTTTAAAAATAAAAGAAGGAAAACATATTAACAGACAGACATCCATTTACAACATAGCATAAGAATGATACAAACAATACAGAGTTACAGACAAAGTAGTAGGAAATTAACAGTGGTTGTTGTATTACATATTGATATCTTCAAAGTGGTATCCCAGGAGAACAAATAGAGACATGAAAGAGTGATCAAATAATTAATCATTAACTGTTCCTTTCAGCAAAGTGATAGAAGTCAGTAGTTCAGCTGTGTGAGCTATCCTGTCTATACATACAATACATAATTTCCCTTTATATACACATAATTTCCCTTCTCTTTCTCTTTTCACTCACCCCAGTTGCTCTTTATTATCTTTGTCTCTTAACCTTTAGCTATAGCAGTGAAGAGACACGGCAGAGATAAACTGGACATCCTTTAAAATAATAAGAGAAAAAATGAAAATTTGTCAAGTACAACCAGATATAAAAAACAAGTCAACTTGGATAATTTCTTCTTTAGTATTTTGACATTCAGGGGAATTTACTTGTGATAAACTCAATTTCAGTGAAGGGTGTTGATCCACATTGACTTACTGTGGGACCTATCAGTCTTTAATCTTTAAGCATCTTACTGCTAGAGTAGTGGGGTAGTTTTTCTAGAAACAGCAGATTTTGGAGCACAGTCCTGGATATTTCTGAGGTGTCTCTCATTCCTGATCTAGTTTGGGCTTGTCTTGGAAGGAGTTTGGAAGCCAGATCTTTTCTATTCAGAAGGACCGCTAGATCAGTCAATGTTGTTCTGACTAATTTCTGGGAGTCATGTGTAGAGCTGTGCTGAACTCTCCAATACTTCTCTATAAACGGAGTGCCTACTCCCATAGAAACTGGAACTGCAACTCAGGACACCTATCAGTGGCCAGGATTCTTAGGGAATTGGTCTGTTTGAGGGAAATGGCCTGGTCCAAGGCCATACTTTCATTCTGGGTGACCAATATCCAAAGACTTTCCCTTTGCCCAACTTTGACAATTCCAAGTCTTGGCTCAGGTGGCCTGAAGTCCCTCAGGACCATCCCGCTTGCTCTGGAATTCTTCATGCTCTGTCATTCACCTCATCTGGAATATACTTATTAAATTATTGCATTTTTTGTAGACATAGCATTATTTTTAAGTGTTCCTATATTCCTTTAGGCTAGGAGCTTTGCCCAACATTCATTTACATGTTCTTAAGTGGTTTGTGCAGAATAGCTACTCAATAAATGTAGGTAAACCATTTCAATATTACTACTCATGATGATGCTAGTAGTTTTTGAGGCTTACCATCTGCCACAATCTGAGCGAAGAGCTTTGCACAGCCTCTTGGTTAATCAGAGCATTCCATAAGGCACGGATATGGGATAAACGAGGTATTGTTCTCATGATTTAAGACGTAAGAAAACCAAGGCCTAGAGAAGTGCAAAGATGTGATCAAGGGTATAGATGATAACTGGTGATTTGGTATAATCATATCTCTCCATGGATAATATATTTCCTTTAAATGAAAGGGTTCTTCAGTGTTTAAAATTTTAATTTCTTTTCCTTATGCTCATGTCACTGAGCCATTGTCCAGATGAGGAAATGAGGTTTATACCACTTAAGTCTGTGTACAGTCACATAAGGTTAAATGAAGGTCACAAAGTGTGTCTGAGGGAACTGTACGGTCCTGACTTCTGGTCCTCCTTGCATCTGGTGGCCTCTCTAACAACCATGTTGACTCTGAAGGATGGGCAGGAACCCAGCTGGCAGCTAAATGGAAATAGGATGCACTGAGGATGCTCATGACTCCAGAAATGACTGCATGTAACAACCCATCATGAGTTTCTGGGGAAGCCCCAGATGAGGCAGTTGCATGCTGGGATATCATCCAGTGCAAAGCAGAGATTATACAAAAGAGGCCTCAGAGAAATAGTCACTCATTCTGAAAACATGGTGGGTTGGTTCTGACCCCCAAAACCTAAAACACTTGCTAGTCCAATAACTGGAGGTTTGCAATTAGAAATATAATCTTTATATTTTAGCCCTGCTAACATGGGACAAGAATCACAAAGAGATCACCAAAAACCATCTCATACAGTTTTACAAACCTATAAAGTAGTAAGAACCAAGGGGAAAAAAGCATGCCCATACTGTGCTTAGAATTTCACATCAATACCCCTCTGAAGATTTACAGAAATTGTGTCCTATTTCTTAGGAATTCTTCTACAGGTTACATCACTACACTCCAAGTATGTTTACTGCTTTAAAAATAAGCAATGTAGACAGGAAGCTGATGTGGTATAAACATGATCCTTATGTTTTACTCCCACATTTCAGAAGGGTCAAGGTCTTACTATGACTTCATGCTGCATATGGTCAGTCGTTTAGTTTGGCTATTCCTTCCTGTGCTGCTTTGTTTTAAATTGACAAATTATAGTTGTATATATTTGTGGGGTACAAAGTGGTGTTATGATTTTTGAGGCAGCAGGGAAATAGAATGAATAGAACATGGGCATTAATTAATAACTAGACCTTTGATTGTGATCAGTGACCAGCTGGCCTCCCTCGATAAACAACGTATGCTTTTGTCATTAAGAGCATGGGTGACACAGATGAGCTTATCTTCATGTTAGGGAAGTATACACAACATTGAACTAAGACCAGATTTCAGCAGCTGCTTGATTCTTCTTTGAATTCTGGTCAGCTCAGAGTAACTGGGACTTTCCTTTATTTCTCAATAGGGCATCCACATCACAGAAAGACCCTTTGACAGATAAGGTCTGTTAAGGTCACATCTTCCTCTCCCCACTGCCTAGGTATCACGCATCTTGTTGAATAACTTAATTATTTCTCACTCACGTGAGGAGTTCATGCTCATGATGGGTTGTTACAGGAATAAGCGAGACTGTAGAAGGCCCTATGTAGTTCCTTTGGTTGAAAATGAAGGTAATATCATTAAAGTTGATGGTGCATTTCTTTTTTCTCTGTATTACCATCCCACTTCTCTCCTCTTTCTTCTTCTCCTGGGTTCTTTAGATTTAGTAGACAAAGCAACTCTAAGGCCATTCTTGTCCTTGGGAAGCTCAGATTCTGCTGGACTCTTCATTCCTTAGGGTCTTACAAGGAAACAACTTCAGTATTTAAAACAGAGGGATTTTAGTAACTCAGGAAATAATAATAGGGAGGAATTTTAGACACAGGTGATGAATGGGCTGAGAAGCCAAATGGTGACCAACAAAGCCACCAGAGATTAGCAGCAGCAGGTACCCCTTCTGATTCCGTGAGGAGAGACAGGATGAGGGGACCAGCTTTGAGGAGCCCACTCATCCACTCTGCAATGTTACCACATTAGTGGTAGTGGGAATCACATGGAATTTGCTGTGTTGGAGACACTGCGCACTATGGGGAAGAAAGAATCTGGATTCTCCATCTCTCTTAGCTACCCATCTCTGTCCTACCCTGGACAAACCAGGTAAGAATTCTGCTGGATAATGGATAATGTTGAGTTGCTGGGGTGATTTTGGTTTTGTAGTGATACCTTAGTTCATGAGGGCTTTTGTTTGCAAACAATTTGGTTCACAAACAGAAGGATTTGGCAAAGTTTCGTTTTTGTTTGCAAATTGTATCAGGCGACAAACACAACTGCAGCTGTCTTTCCCACACAAACACAAACGTAGAACAAATTAAGTTCTACAGATCCAGTTGTCAAGGCTCCGTTCTCAGTTCTGAATCTCCCAGGCTGACAGAGCCTAGGAATTTCAGCCTGCTAGGCGTGGCCCCTGAGATGCAGAGCAGAGAAGAAGCAACCATTTTAGCAGGTCACCGGTATCCATAATGGACCCCTCAGGGAGTTTATTCTCTAAGTTTTCATCTTTTCCCTTCCTTTCTTTGCTGTTTCAAGTTCTGCCTCTCTGTGGTGCTCCTACAACGTCCTGGACACACTTTGGTCAGGACATGGATTATATTCAGTTGTAAATGACAGTGCACTGCTATATTCCTCTCACCAGCCAAAAATCTTGATGGCATTTCTTACCTCCCTCCTACCCCAGTTTCCCCAGTCCTCTCTAAGGGGAGGGCAACGCACTAAGAGAAATACCTGAATATTGTTCACTGAGAAGATGTGTAAGGCATCAGCGCTGTCTTCACATGCTAATTACTTGCTTTGTAAAATACAAAAATTGCACATTCAAGAAGGCCCAATTAGCTTTTTTTTTTTCTTTGAGAATATACAGTTTTATTTTTAGAGCTCAACATAAACTGCATAGGTGGGGAGCTGAATGTCTTTTATCACTGCTTGTGGATGCTCAGTGTGTGTCTTTGGCAGATAGAAACTGTTGACAGATTGCTGGACAGGCAACCAGAGATGACAGAAGTGTGAAGCAAATGGTCTTCGGGGCTGAAAATTGATCTTCTGAATGCTCCTTTCTCTTACCCTGACGGTTATCTGCCAGAAGAATATGTCGATTTGCCTTTAGGTCTTTCCCCCTTCCTTTCATTCTAAACCGAGTGTTGGTGCTGTAGACAGGGAAACAAGAAGGTAGTTTTAATGTAGTCATGGAAGAGAAGTGTGCGTCCTCGTCATGTTTGAAAAGAATGGGCTTTGTCCCCTCTGTCCTTCTTTTATTTTTAATAATTGTTCCTCTTCTCATTTGAGCTGATTTTTTTTTTTTTTTTGGTAAGCTCGATGACACTTTATCTGGCCAAAGTATCTTGGCCTCTGCTTTTCTCTTGAGTGCATGGAGAATGGGTTGATGTTATATTTCATAAACATTTCTTTCTGACCTTTGTAGAAGCTGTCTATTCATGAAGGAAGTAGTAGTTTATTTCATAAACTTTGTTTTTAATTTTATTAAAATGTTTTGGCATATAGAGTGCATACTCAGGTATAAAAATTTTGAGGCAAGAAAGGTTTTCTGTTTTGTTTCTATATAATGAACATATATGTAATATGTAATGAATATATATGTGAATATAATATATCATGAAATAGATAACTGTAAAAACATAGTTATATGTCAGAGTTCAAGCATATCTCTTACTCAATTTGGCCTTCCAACCACCTGGTTTTCTTCTTCAAAATCAACTGCTAAAAAAACCAAAACCAAAACAAACAAACAAACAAACAAAAAACCAAAATCAACCACTCTTACTCATTTCTTATGTGTCTTTGTAGAGTTATTTCATAATTAGAAAAGCAAAATTATGGCTCACCACACAAACACACCCACTACAAATGGAGCATATTGTACATTTTATTTTCCATTTACTACTTGCATTTTTTAAACTTAATCCTACACAATGCATAAATCCAGGCATATCTCTTCTTTCCCATTAAATTTCCTAAATAGGCTGATTCCTGGTGCTTAGAGGTTACATTTTTGTGGCAGACGTTTTTTCATAGATACAATCTGTAATATTGAAATGACCACACATTGACATTTCTAAATTCTTTAATAGTTGGTAAGAATTGGTTAATAATTTAACCTTTTAATCTGCTAATAGGGGAGGAGTGGATGAGAACATAGAAGCCTTTAATTTGGGAGAGAAATACTGCTAAGACTGCTAAGGCTAGGAAGAGAGGAGCGGAGAGGAAATTGTTCCTACTCCAGTTTGCAGAGTACCTTCTGAAATGTAACCAACGCATACTGGTGAGGTCAGGATAGGCAGAGGGCCAAGGAGAACAGCCCTTGAATTAATGTTGCAACACCAATGCAATCTTCATAGATACATTCCAATCCTGGGAGATAAGGTTGTTTTGTAAATTCTGTTAAGGCTACCTGGAAACATATATTAATAGGGTTGATTTCAAAGAATTTATTAGAGGGATTGCAGATGTGTGCAACAATTCAGCTAGAGGGATGCTGAAAGAATTTAAAAGACATCAGTGTCCAGTGCTGAGAAATTTGTTGTTCACATGATGGTATGCCTATATAATAAATGCTCCTATGAGATAGTTTTTATTTTTATTTTTATTCTTTTTGCGGTACTGGGGATCGAACTCAGGAACCTGCGCTTGCTAGGCAGGCGCTTATTCCACTGAGCTATATCCCCAGCCCTATGAGATAGTTTTTAATGATGAAGAAAGATTTTACAATATAATGGTAAGTAGAAAAAATGAGCATATAGAATATTGTTCAATTTTGGTAAAATATATTCATTACCAATGTATTTAAAAGGATACATATTTAGAAAAAGACTATATAAAAAGTAATCTGGTATTAGAATTAAGGATGATTTTTAATTTCCATTTTTCATGCCTGTATTTTCTATAGGAAACGTGTTCGTTTTGCAAAAATAACTTAGAAAAAAATGTAAGACCAATTAGCTGAGACCCATGAGAAGCAGTTTATGTGGTCAGTTTTAGGTCCACTTCTGCTTTGTTTTTTTAGGGGGGTACCTTTTAGATCTACATAGTGATCACATTCATCAAGTGGAATTTGTACCTGTACATGAGGTATCTTGCTTCTTTTTTCCCATTCCTCTTCCCTCCTTTCAACCTTTCTTTCTCTCATTATTTACAAAAGTTTGTTTCCATTTTTTTCTTGTCCCTTCCCTCCTCTCTTCTTCCTTTCCTTGTTCTTCTTCCCATTTGAACATTTTCTTCCTATTTCCCAATATCTACTGTACGTTTTGGTCCTTATTTACACTTGAATTTCACACTCCTGAGAAATAATGCAGTATTTACACGTGTGTCCCACTTATTTCACATGAGTATGGTCTCAAGGTGCATCCATTTACCTAGAAATGTCTCAAGCTTATCTTTCTTTATGACAGAGTAGTACTCCACTTTATAAAAAAAATCACATCTTCTTTACCCATTCATTGCTTGATGGGAATTTGGGCTGTTTACAATATGTAGCTATTATAAACTGTGCTGCTATAAACGGGTATCCATATGCCATTGTGTTATGATGCTTTTAATTCATTTGGGAAGATACCAAGAAGGGGAATAGCTGGGTTAAAAGCAACCTAGGTTTAGTTTTTTGAGGAATTTCCACACTGATTTCCACAGCGGTTGCACCAGTCTACACTCTCACCAACAGCGGAGAAGGATTCCTTTTTCCTCATAGCCCTGTCAGCATTGGTTATTGGTTTATTTCTTGATAATAGGCATTCTTTCTGAGTAAGGTGGAATCTCAGAGTTGTTTGAATTTGCATTTCACAAATTACTAATGATGTTGAACATTTTTTCATATATTATTTGCCATTTCTATTTCTTCATCTGAGATGTATTTATTAGTTTCAGATGCTCACTTTCGGATTGGGTCTTTAAATTTGGGAAGTTTGATCATTTTTTATTTCTCTATAGGTTTTAGATAGTAATCTTTTGAGGAACAGCTGGCAAAATTTTTTTCCCACCTTGTGGATTGTCTCTTCACTCTGTTGGTGCTTTCTCTTGCTGTGCACAGCTTTTTAATAAGATAAGATCCAAGTTATTGATCCTTTGTGATATTTCCTGTGTCACTGGGGTTTGTTCATAAAGTCTTTGCCTACACCAATGTCTTCAAGAGTTCTGCTGAGTCTATCTTGCAGCAGATTTAATGTTTCTGTTTTAATATTTAGATCTTCAATCCATTTTGATTTTAGTGTAATTCATAGTTAAAGATAGTGGTTCTAGTTTTAATCCTCAGCATGTGGAAAGTTAGTATTTCCAGCACCATCGATTAAAGAGGCTGTCTTCTTCCAGGAGGGTGTTTGCCTCTTTCAAATATAAGGCGGCTGGGCATGTACTTCATCTCTTTGCCCGATGTGCTGCCTAAATTTATTCATGGCGGGTTAATGTGAAGTATGCATGGTCTGAAAACAATAGGCATTGTAGTTATAAAGGGAACAACACTGTAACCTTCAACTTTTCTCCTGTGAATTTTGTCTGGCATCATTTTTTCCTTTCCCAACTTGGAAAATACTATTTGCCCCTAATATTGTACATAGTATCAGAAATGAAAGAAAAAAGATCACATGATTTTTAGAAATCTTGAATGTGATCAGCCTGTTGCCATTATTCCCACTTCATTTGAGACGAGTTTTTGATTAAAATGAGGGTGGTTGTATATGTTTTCTTTCCTTCTAGAGACACGGGTGTTTTCCAGAATTGCTGGTTTTTACTGCCTCAAGGCAATAAAGCACCAATATTGCATCTGAATGTTGGTGGTGGGTGTTGGCAGGGTTCTTAAGTTTATGTTTGACTCTGCTGATCCACTTAGCAAGGAGGGAGCTATATTTGCCTTTGTGGACCTGAGATGTCTGAGAAGTTGGATGATAGAAGTGACTGTGACTACAGGGCTTCAACTGAAGTCCCCAAAAGTTGCCTGTCAAGGAAGCAGGAGGACAAAAATTATTTCCCCGCCTAAATGGACAAAATGAATGTAAACTCACAAAATGTCCAATAAAGCAAAGATCTTATTCAACAAAACAGAAACAAAACATGTCAAAAACAAAGAAATATGAGTAAGTTTCATGAAATGTGAATTTATGCCCCACCCCATGCCATAAATGTTTTGTGTACATTTCTGGTTACTTATTGCCATTGTAACGCTGCAAAACAATCATAAAATGTCAATGCCATGTGATAGTAAACAGACACAATGTTGTTTCCAGCATATTGTGTTGGCCAAAACAAGTCACAGATCAAGTTCATATTAAAAAAAGAGGGAAAGTATCCTGCCTCTTGATAGGAGTTGGAACAAAGGCATAGTTTAAGGTGGGTTAGAGAACTGATGCCAGTTTTGTAGTCAATATGTTCAGGGATTTTACATTTTGACCAGTAAAATATTGCTACTTATTGATAGAGTCAGTGAATACCGACTCTTCTTCATTAATAGATTGACCACTGATACAAGATTTTCTTTCAGTTGATGTTTTACAAAGGTAAAAGCTACAGGGGCTGGGGATATAGCTCAGTGGACTAAGCGCCTGCCTAGCAAGCGCAGGGTCCTGAGTTCGATCCCCAGTACCGCCAAAAAAAAAAAAAAAAAAAAAAGGTAAAAGCTACATGAAAATTACATTCTATTTGTAGTCTATTGATGTCTGTTTGTAGTCTTATAAAAGGGAAGAAGTAAGAGGACCCAATGCCTTAATTTTCCAGTAAGAACTTGTGCTTTGGTTATAAATGTGGTGGCACTTGAAGCTGAAATGGTTTTAGGTTTTTCTGTATCTGATTTTTTTGAATAAAGTTAAGAGAAATGCTTATAACCACAGAATTAAAGAAGAACTTAGTTGAGATTGAAAATTGGAATTTCATCACTGAAGACACTAGAACCCAAAGATATAAATGAGCAATCCATGACTTTACTTTTTAAAAATATAAAATGCAAATATGTAAAATAAAATCTCCTAAAATATGTGAAAAAATGAGTGATACCAATATGTTGGTGAGATACTTAGATAAGAGTGAACTAATAGTGAGCAAAGATGTGAAGGAATTTGCCACTATGGTCAAGCTTAAAAGATATGTAGAAAATTTTATTGCCTTGATCCACCCCACACAGGAGTGGATCAATGAATAATTACATTCATGACAACTATTTGATGTCTACAAGATTCAAGAGAAGGACAGAATGAGAGATGAAAGTTATGGCAACTAGGATGTCTATCTTAGAATGGACTAACATCTACCTTGCATGTAGAATTTATGCTCTTTATATCCCAACAGGTATTTCATTGTCTCTTCCCAAAAATGAGCAGTAAGATTTGTTTCTAAAAACTGGTATTTAGATAACATTTGGTTATCTCTAATATTTCTTTGTATTTTAAATTCATTGTTTTCTGCTTTTTATTTTTATGGTTTCCCTCCATTTATTTATATTTTACATTCATTCCGGGTTTCTTTGACTAGTTTACTAATTAGAGGCTTTTAGCTCATTAACTTGCAATATTTTTTGTTTTCTAAAAATATATGTGTAAGGATATTTACTTACTCCTTTTTTTTTTCGTTTTTTCCACCTCTTTGTACCATGTTAAGGATGATTTCCTCAAATCTGTTTTCTGATTCACCAAATCTATCTTCAGCTTTATCTAGTCTATTACATGTTTCATTTTTAATACTTTATTTTTTCATTCTAGAATTTCTTTTCAACCTTTTTCATACCTAGTGAGTAGTCTCAAGTAACACATGTGTTTGTTTTGAATTGTGTTATGGGAAACATATTCCTGCACTGACCCTATTTGCTTTCTACTAGGGTAAACCATCCAGTCTAGAACTGGAGTTGAGCCCAAGTCAGAAAGCTGCTAGAATGCAACCTTGAACTTAGAAGGTGTATTTTCTTTTGGTGTTTTACCTACACTGGTGGGATTATCCCTTGTTGGGATTAGCTCTGAAATTTGCCTACAATTTAGTAGGGATTCTTGAGAGTTATTATTATCTTTTAAAATTTTATTCTACATTAAAAAAATAATATTCTGTGAATCAAAGACTCTATTATTATGGAGTGGTTTCCACTGCCTAGGCCCATAAAACTTAAAATCTTATGATATCAATCTCACAGCTGTTATAAATCTCCATTGCATAGAATTTCTCCATGCCCTTGTCTATAACCCTGCCCCACACAGGGGTGGATCAATGAATAATTACATTCATGACAACTATTTGGGGCTACAAGATTCAAGAGAAGGACAGAATGAGAGACAAAAGTTATGGCAACTATGATGTCTATCTTAGAATGGACTAAACATTCTCCTTTATGAATTTTATTATTTCTTAAATACCTTTAAACATTTCAAAAACATTCTTATTTTAAAGCCCCTTGCAGATTGAGTAGCATGATGTCTTGCTCTTTGTAGGTGAATTCGCAATTCATGAATTTCATCTGTTCCATCTGCTGGATGTCTCTTGTAGTGGAGGTTTTCCTTGGGGCATGTTGGGAGAGTTTCTTTTGTGAGTGTTGTTATTTTTGAATGAGCTCATTTTGGGAAGAGGATATTTTTCTCAAAAGTCCCCTGCATTCCTCAAGTTGAACAGTCTTCCTGAGGTGTTTGCATTATAGTTTCTCCATTGTTTACTGCTCCAAATGGCTTTTTAAAATTTAAAAAGAAGGACATCATATTAACAAACAGACATCTATTTACAAAATAGCTAAGAACAATACAAGCAATACTGAATTACAAAGTGGAAGGAAATTAGCAATGGTTGTGTATTACATATTGATATATTCAAAGTAGTTTCTCAGGAAAACAGAGACATGAAAAACTGATCAAATAATTAATCATTAACTGATCTTTTCAGTAAAGCGATAGAAGTCAGTAATACAACTACATTAGGTATCCTGTGTGTACATATGTACATAGTTTCCCCTTCTTTCTTTTCTCTTTTCCTTCATCCCAGTGGCTCTTTACTTTTTAGCAGTTTCCTTTCATTTCAGAATGTCTATTAATACCTCTTAATTTTTATTCATTCTTTCAGGTTCTTATAATAGTGAGACAAACGTTGCTTACCCATGGAGATCTGATTTGTTTCACTTACGAGTATGGTCTCTAGTTATGACCATTTACCTGTAAAAGCCTCGAGTTTATCTTTCTTTATAGCTGAATAATGTTCTGTTATATAAAAATATCTCATTTTTTTTATCCATTCCTCAGTAGATGGACATTTGGGTTGCTTCCATGATTTAGCTATGACAAATTGCACTGCTATGAACATGGGAGCACATATATTTATGTGATATGATGTTCTCAGTTCTTCTGGGAAAATACCCAGAAGGGGAATAGCTGGATTAAATGGGACCTCTAGACCTAGTTTGCTGAGGAATCTCCAAACTGATTTCCACAGTGGTTTCACCAGTCTGCAGTCCCACCAGCAGTGGAGAAGAGTTCCTGTTTCTCCACAGCCTCGCCAGCATTTGTTATTGGTTGATTTCTTAATGATAGCCATTCTTACTAGCGTGAGATGAAATCTCAGTGTGGTTTTAGTTTGCATTTCTCGAATGACTAATGATGCTGAACACTTTCTCATGTATTTGTTTGTCATCCAAATGGGTCTTTATGCAAGTATTTTTCACTTGGGTTTTAGGTACCATGTAGGTTTGCACATATGTGTAATATAGCTAAGGGCTTTGAAACTCTGGTGACTTTTCCCCCAGCAGAGCCTCGGGCATATTTTTCACTCTGTATCATAACTCTAGAGAGTGGCAGTTTATCCAGATTCTATTCAAGGATAGAACGCCTTTCCTGGCTGTTGGCTTTTTAGCCAAAACTCGAAAGTATCCTTTCAGTTGAGTGTCCTCAAAGGCCACTGGCCTTCTTGTTCAGCTTTGTGACTTTGATATGACTTTCCTCTTTGGATATGAGTTTCCTCTTTCTTTGTGGCACTAGAATATTTCACTCTTATTTTTAGGTTCAGCTGTGTGTTTTTATTTATTTATTTATTTACGACACATTTTAGACATTTGGAGCAAATAGGAGCTTCCAGTATCAAATTTTTGTGCTCATTAGGCAGAAAACCTATTGATGGAATATTTACAGAAATGCTTCTTAGCCACAAATACAATCTGTAGGTAACACTGTCAGGTAGCAATGAGAACTGTGAAAATGAGTATAACTATGAAGAGGCCTAGGACACTGGGGGCTTTGTAACGGCTTACATGTCAAATGTCTTGCAAAAATCTCATTTTCAGAGGTGGATCACTGAGAGCGTAAACCAGAAGAGTCTTCTTCTCTCTGGTTCCTCCCTTCTCTCTCTGCTTCCCAGCTGCTGTGAGGTGAGCAGCTTTTCTCCACCGCGTCCTTCCCCGTGTCTTTCATGTTTTGGAGCCAGATGGCTGTCGATTGGACCCTCTGAAGCTGTGAGCCAGAATCAGCTTCTCCTTTAAATTGTAGTGTTCGTTATTTTGTCCCAGCAGTAGGACAGCTGACTAATACAGGCTTATTTTAGAGGGAGGTCATGAGAAAACTCTTTGGGAAGGTCATGTTTGAGCAGAGGTCTGACGAAGGCCACCTAAAGATGTCAAGTTGAGTGATAATCCATGCAAAGACATTGAGGTTGACTTGAGTTTGATGTGCTCAGGGAACAGCAAGATATCCAGTGTCACCAGAGCAGCATGAATAACGCAGAATGGTAGGAGATGAGGATGTAGAAATGAGAGATCATGCAGAACCACTGTAAACCATGATGGGTTGGGAATTTGGGTTTTATTCTTGTGTGAGCGGAAGCCATTTGAAAGGGGTCATTTGATTCTGTTTATGCTTGTAGAGGGCATTCGCATTGCCTTTTGGTGAAAGACTATAGGGAGTTGAACTGAAAGTACAGAGATTCACTGGGAGATTTTCTGCGCCCTCTAGGCAGATGGTGATGGTGGCTGGGGACAGGGTGGTGCAGTGGAGATGGTGGGAAGTGGTTGGATTCAAGATGTGTTCTGAAGAGACATTTGACAGGACATGGGGTGTTAAGGAAAGGGGTGTGATCAAGGGTAACTCTGATTTTTTTAATAAACAGCTAAGTGATTGGTGATGCTATTTGCTGAACTGGGGAGGGTAAATAATGAAGAGTTCAGTATGTGCCATGATACGGATGTCAGACATTCCAATAGAGATATCCAGTAGGCATTTCAATGGACAGGTCTGGCACTCAGGAGAGAAAGGCTGGGATCAGAGAGCTATATTTAGAAGCCATTGGCATATAGCTTTGTAATCTATGGACTGCATAAAACCACTTAGGAAGTAAATGTTAAATATAAACATTTCTTAATATGAATCCCCAACTGATCTATGGATAGAACTCAGGAGATCAGTGAACTTAGATTAAAATTACATCTTTATTTTCATTAGTCTCTAAATGAGAATTAGCATTTATTTACTTTATGAATGTGGGCTACAAACCATAATAGTATTTACAATACCTCTAACTTTGTCCTCAATGGAAGTAAGTGGTCTTTTATATCACATTAGAGTTACTCCAGATATCCTAAAATACTGTTTTGTTTTGTTTTTTTGAAATTTATCAGCGTTACTTTGGGAAATCACAGTGGTTATTTATTTATTTATTTTTGTCTCTCTGAGACATGGTCTTGCTATGCATTTCAGGTTGGCCTTGAGCTCACTTTGTAGCCCAGGCTGGTCTTGAACTTACAACGATCCTCCTGCCTCAGCCTCCTGAGTACCCGGATTACAGGCATGTGCCACCATGCCTGGCCTCACAGTGGTTATTGAACGTACTTCTTGATCTTAAAATTTGATACACTGAAAGATTGTGTCATGAACAGTTTTAGAAATATTTTGATAACTGTATGTCAATACAATTTGTTTTCTTTATAGTTGTATATATTTTACTGTATGCTTTTATACATATTTTAAGAAAGGAGTTCAGAGGCTTCTCAGGGTATTAAGGGTCCACAGTACAAAAGGATTTATGAATTTCTGGTACAGATAGAGAAGAGAGAGGGGGAAGTCTGAACCCCTGGAGCTCTCCTTCATTCAGTGGTTATGCAGTGGAGAAAGAACCAGAAATCCAACTAATTATATTTCCAGTCATCAGATAGGGCAAATACTTAAATAGAGACTAACTTTAGTTCTAGAAAGAGAAATTATATGTTTAAATTTACATGTTTGTACATCAGAGGCTGTTGCCTATGAAATATTAGAACATAATATACTAGGAAGCTTGGAAGCTGAAGGAAGAAATATTTCAAGTAAGGAGAGGTTGAAAATGGACCCTTGAATTTGGCTAACTGGCAATAAAATTCCTTTAGACTCAGTAAGAGCAAGTATGTGATAGTTAATTGCAGTGTGTCTACAGGATGGACTTTCTGAAGAGGAAAGACCCATCCTGGGGGTGCTGGAACCAGCCAATAGGCTTGTATCCTGGATTGAATAAAAAGGGAAAGAAATCTCACTTCTGCTTTTTCAGAGGAGTCCCAGTCTTTACCTTTGCCTTTGGATGTTCATCTCCAGGCTTCCAGCGCAGACTCTTCAGCCTTCCAGTGCAGACCCTTTGGCTTCCTGATAAGGACTCACACAGGACTTGGCAGGGAGCTCCAGGCCTCTGACTTCTGACTGGGTCTTCAGTTTTCCAGCTCACTCACAGGCAGCCCTTCTGCACTCTTCCACACCTGCCTCTGTGGGCAGTCACTGTAAGCTGGCCTTGTACATCCTTTATAGATCAAGAATATTTTCATATTAAATTTGTTCCTCCGTGAACCCTGACTGATACACAGTAGATTGTTTTGGAGACAAAAGCCTGATTTTGGCAGAGAAGAGAATGGGAGATAAGGAGTACAGAAATCAAGTTAAAATATCTTTTTGAAGGACTTTTGCTATAAAGGAGAGCAGAGAAATTTAGAGGAGTTGGAAGGTGATGTGGAGTCAAGAGGACATATTCTTTCATTTTACATAAAGGTTGATGATATTATATCACAGTGATGCTGATAATCTAAGAAATTGATGACACAGCAGATAGAATGGATTATGGGAAAAGGGTTGGGATTGTGGCCATGGAGGGCTGGGTTTTAGATTGGAGCAGGAATAGTTCATCCTTCATAGCAGAAAATCAGGCAGTGTTGTGACTTAGGTTTGTATGTGTCTCTTTTCAGTGAAATAGCATGGAGCTCACCAGATAAGAGTGAGGAGTATGTAGAGGTTTAGAGGCTTGAGGAGAGCAGATCTAATTTTGGAGCTTATGATACATGTAGGCGAACAGTTAAGTGATTCCAAAGGTTTGCTGCAGATCTCAATGTAAATTTCTAGCATAATAAGTGCCTAGTTGTGAGGTTTTCTCCTAAGGCAGTTATGGAATAGGCAGAGGCAAGTTTGGAGTTTGAATTTCCAAGTGACTATTGAGAGAGGTGGAGACTAGGAAATCAAGGGAGTATAGGAAGGAAGTAATTATAATGATGGTGCGGACTCTGCCTGGGGGGGGTGTGAGGGAGCTGGGGACATGAAGAGAATAACAGACTGTGGACAAATGGTAGGATCAATGAGATCAAACTATTAATGGATGGAAGTAAGTATTATATATAAGAAGATGGAAAAATAAGGAGTCTGCATCTGAGAGCATCATCCTGGAGATCTGCAGTTAGGAGGCGGTGCAAATATTGGCAGTGCCAGGTCCTAGGCTGTGCGCAAAGTATGGGAGTCTGACATCGAGACAAATACTGCCGGAAGCAAGAAAGTCATGGCACAGCAGTGGGTGAGCCCCCTGTGTGGATGGCGAAACCACTGAGAAGGGTGGAAGCTCAGGCAGGAGAGAGAAAGGCGGAGCCAAGTTCTGAAATCTTCAAGGAGTGAGCTGAGATGACCGGGAGGGGCCACAGGAGGAAGAATTGTTGGTGGGAAATCCTGCTGGCAAACTCATGGGGTACTATGAGGGAATGGGGAGAAATTATTGGGAAGCAACAACCTAAAAAGTAAAAAAAAAAAAAATCACAACCTATAAAAAGGAGGAAACACAAGTTAATAAAAATAGAATCTGATATTAAATAGATCAAATACAAAATAGTGCAAAAGGCATACATACAATGAGAAATAAAAATATCCCAAATAAATCAACCATTGCCAAGAATTATTAAAGAAAAAAGTACAATAGGGACAAGAAAATAAATATATTCACAGATGTAGAATAGAGTTAAAGAATGATATGTATGGCAATAATTAAAAAATATAGTAGAGATGTATGATGTCCTAACAAAATACCAGTTAAAACTGACCACAGTGGAGGTAGAAAACTAAATGGTTAAACATTATGTCAATGTGTATAAGATAAAGATTCACCATTAAAAAGGAAATGTGTCAAGTGATTTTATAGCAGGTTTTTAAAAACTAGCCTTAAGAGTCAGTTTCTAAATTACCTAAATTATCCCAACTACAGCACAAAAGGAGGAAGTTCATAGACCCATTCCAGGAAGATATCATCATCTTAAAAGTAAAACTTGAGATGGTTTGAGAAAGGAAAGCAGAGAGAAAATTAAACTTACAAATAAACATGAAAAACATCCGAATAAAATATTAGCCGGAAAGGTATTTTGAGTGAGCAAGACTCATAAGATGCCTTTAGCAGGCAACTTATTCTTTGGGCTAGTATTTCTCTTGCCCCTTGCACAGCATGCAGGAAGCCTCTGATTTTACAGCCATTTTCACATAATAAAAACTCCTATGTCATGATTCGCAAGGATGGTCTATTTTCTATGGTTAACATTTCCAGACTTGTGTAATAATAAAAAGTGTAAACTGTCCAAGTTCCTGTTACTCGCATTCTCGAGCCGGGACCCACCTCAGACACCCGCAGCAGAGGGTGATACTGTGCGAGGCATGGTGCTTCCAACTGTTTCGCTGTTTTCGGTTCCCCTTCTCCCCCTCAGTCCCTTCCACTCTGCTGTCACAGAACACGTTAGCTAGATTTTTTACTCCGTGGATTTCTCAGTTATGAATCAACCACCTGTTCATTATGCGCTCAAGGTTTAGGGGATACACAGCGAACAACATAGGCATGTGTTTTCTTGCAATTATACACTCCCATGAGACTTCTACAACAGCTAAAACAATGGCAGATAATTATTAGGGCACTTATATTGATTTACACCATAGTTTTCATGAAGGCAAGAACTCTGGTTATCTTCTTTCTCATTGAGTGAAACATACAAAGGAACATTATTGCCCTTGGAGGACCAAATGTGTTACACGATTGAAATCAGCAAAGAACGTTTGTTGAAATGCCTATATTCCAAGCAGAAAACAGTTTTGTTCTAAGGTATATTACATGCATTTAATCCCTGAGAACCTAATGCATGCTGTGCAATTAACAAAAAGAGTGGGTGGGATATGTGAGCGTAAGGTAAGATTTGTGCAAAGCATGCCTGGATTATTCAACAGGTAGCATAATTGATGAAGAACCAAAGGAGGAAATAGATGACAACTGGAGAAGCCATCAAGCAAGGCTTTTGTTTTTGATGGTATGAGTGATTTTAAGAGGCAAAAGTACTTTGTATATATCACGTCACGTGTACTTTAATATTGGTACTCATCATATTTATGTTTATATAGCAAAGCTACTGTGATGCAATATAAAGCAGTACTGGAGGTTGCCAGCAGATGGAGCCATAGATTTTAGAAATTCAGATTGCGATTTAATAGTAAAGAAAGAAAATGCAACAGCTTTAAGAAAACAAGCTTTTTTTTTTTAAAGTAACACTATTCTGGCAACTTCCTTACCTACCACTCTAAAAGAAGCAACCAAAGAGAAGCAACCTCAGTAAACAAGTATAAGATTCATTCTTTAAGGTTACTTAAAAGATTGTCTTAGTCAAATATTAAGATCTGGACACCCCCTGCTCACAACCATCAATAATGTGAACATTGTAGGCTGTGAAGAGGGAAGATGAAGTGAGTGGCTCAAATGAAGCCATATTGCTTTTTTTTTAAAAAAAAACTTTTTTTTCATGTAAATTGTTCATTGCTTGGTTGGAAAATAGGCTTAAGCCTTATGGATCTGCTATAATTTTCATGCTGAAATTTGGGGTTATTTCAAGGCTTACCTGATCAATACAGCCTAAGTCTAAGAGAATTGAGGTTTAGGTGAGGCAGAGGGCCATGCTGTTTGGTGTCAATAGAGATTGTGTATCTGAGGTTTTGAAGGTGATCTTTGGGGAGGGACAAGTTACTACCAGGTCAAGACCACAGGGAGGGTGCGGGTCACTCTACAAGGGGAACTAGCTAAAAATGACACTGAGACCAAGTGTGTCTAATAACCACAGCATTGCCTAATGCTCTCCATGCTTTCCAACTAGTTTGGGGTTACCCCTGCTTCTTGGAAGGCAGGACTTGGCTACCATCATTCTTGTATCATTGTGCTTTCCTTTCCCCTATTACCTGAGTATGATTCCTAGTGACTGTCTTTCAAAGGCAAGGGATACATGTCACTCTTTCTTTGCAGAGTGGCACTGGGAAAAGCCAAGGCAAAGCAGCTGGTTTGGCTTCAAGGGAGACCATGCTCTTGAAGAATAACTGAATTGGTAATAATAACAAGAGTAGTAAATATTTTGAAGGTAGATTTTTGGGGGCAATAAAATGAGAAGCCCTGTCTTACTTTTTTCTTCACTATGTCTATACTTTTATTTCTTATTTTCTTCCTTAAATCTCAGTTGATTTTCAGTTGCAGTAGTTATGTTCTATAAAAGTCTGCCTGATCACTGAAATAGCAAATAATGTAGTCCTGGGAGGAATATGGGGTTAGGTTCTTCATGAGCCTGTGGTTACAATGTTTTTATCAATGAGTTAACATATAAAATTATTTTATGTGTGTGTTCTATTTAAATACTTATTTAATATATAATTGATCTATTAACATTGAACTCATGGCCAACAACACTATAACTTATGTCACAATGAAGCCTCCTAATATATATATGTATATATCCCCCCCTCTGTAAGTACATGGTAGTCATTACAGCGATTAGGAACACTAACCATACTTCAGCATGATGCCTGGGGGACCATTTTAAACACGGGAATCCCCAACACAAAGCACAAAAATAGCAAATAAATGTGGCACTAACTAAATTGCAAAGGGATCCCTTGTGTACACTGTGAAGGCTGAACTAAGAAGGTAAAGAGTCCCTCTCTTGACCTCAGCTGAGAACATGAAGCTTGTTTGACTCAAATATTTTGCTGCTCTGTGAATGTCCACAAGTGGTCATGAAATGCTGTATTGATTCTGGTGTTACAAATAAATTTTAGTGAGCAGATAAATTTGCAGATATGGCATCCGTGAGCAGTGAGTACTCTTATCATTGGTGAATTATTGCTAACAGGTCAATGCTTTTGCTGCAAACTGGTGACACTATATTTCTGGTTTTATATCATTGTCACCACAGGACTTTGGTCCCTTTCTTGAAGCTAGTGTGAGCACTGGGACAGTGGTAGGTTGAGAGTAGTTTGCACAGTAAGTGTACCTCAAAGCCCAACTCTAACCTAGACTCCTAGATGTGTGATCCAATGCTTTTTATATCAGGTCAGATGACTCCAAAGGCTTTGGAACCTTTGGGAATTTCCTTTGTTCTTTGTCTTGGCTACTGTTCTCTTGTTGCTGAGACAAAATACCCAATGCCCAAAATGAAGGAAGGAAAGGTTTATTTAGCTTACAGTTTGTGGAGGTTTCAGTCCACACTTGGCTGGCTCAGAGGCAGAGTGGCACATGGTAGAGGGCAAACGTTCATGACAGCACAACACAGGAAAAACAACCACAGCAAAAGGGAGGAATGGCCTCAAGCAGCCTCTTTCTACCTCCTTTACATTGTAAACAAGCTACCCCCACCCAGGTGTAGCTCTCACACAATCTCCATGCCCTCCTCTTCCACAGGCTCAGGATGTGTACAAAGTAAGCACCCTGCCTTCCTGCTGAGTCACTCAGCCAAACCTCTAGACTCCCCATGTTGACACAATGTATCAGCTGTAACATTCTTCATCAGTGGTTTGTACTGATTCAGATTTTCTCAGCCTGGGTATTTCAGCTCATGAATTTCTTTGAATGAAAATATAAATTGCTCCCACTAAAATGCAGATGGTATGGCAGGACTTAAAATTGGCTATGGATTACATGTATGAATATTAGTAACTCATACAAGTCAGCCCTTGGGTAGCTAGATAGGGGCCAGGTGGTGAGGATGGAGAAGTAGCCTCAGTAAGACAGGTGGGGTGGAAGGACAGGAGTCAGCTTGCAGACAAACTTGCTACTACCTGGGCAACTCCTGCACTGTCAGGAGGCCATCTTGCCTGTAAACAGACTGAGACAGATGGGGAACCCCTAGAGGAACTGCTCTCTTATCAAAGCCAAGGAATTCTGTCCTGTAGCTTAACATCTTTCTGCACAACCCCCTCGGGACTTCCTTTCCAGGTTGGCAGCAATTGCCTGCACGATATTTCTGTTTGATTCTTGTCCTTTTCTTGTTTTGTGGAAATCTTCCTCTTTCGCCCTTGGCTACGGGCTTCTCTGTTTGGCATCTATGCCTTGTTTCATCTTGTTTGGTTGTTGGTAACCTCACTACTTGGATCTTCTGTTTTGCTTTTGGGGAGAAAAGCCATAGCTATTTTATGAAAGCAATTTTTATAATTAAAATGCTATTTTAAAAAAATTTTTCTCAAAAGCGAATCTTCTCCTGAGATTCAAGAAATGTGTGTGCAGCACATAATAAAAAGAATGCTTGTCTAAAAGGAAATAGTTAACATTACTGATAAAGGTAGAGCGCTGCGTCCCAGTGGCTATTTTAGTGACCAGGTGGCCATATATACTGGTTTGCTTGCTGGAGTTCTGGTGTATGCTCGATGTCCTAATATGCTCACGGGTAACATCTCCTTTCACTGACAGGTGATGAATTATATGGTTGCATTTAAATAACACCAATGTAAGAAATTTTTAAAAAAGTGCTGAGGAGCTCAGCATTTCTAAACTCTTTTAGATGAGATTTACAGGTATTAACAATGAGTATAGTGCAGATAACATCAGTTCACTTGAGTTTGTGTCGTCTAAAATATAGACATTATCTTTATTTTCTTCAGTTTTTTTTTTTTATTTCAAAGACTGAGCACCAAAAAAAATTTGATGATTTTTTCCATGCTCTCAGGATACTTTCAAAATTTCAAAAGAGCAGAAGTTTTGGGATCCATTGATTTTTAGTTTTAATTATTTTTTCATGTTATTAAATATTCTCCTGCAAGAGTAAAGTGAATGGAGTATCAGGCAGTATTGTACTGTTTGAGTTTATCATTATTTGTGCAAGCAAAGTCTTAGTTTTCTGAGATTCCCAACAGAAAGTAGAACAACCCTGCACGGCGGCCACCTTTCCTCTGGGGCCGACCAGAATTCCAGCGTTAATCTCCTTCTTTCATCTAAGTAGATTATCTGTTTCCAACTTCTACTCTCTGGTAAGACTTCTCTGTATTCTTGGCTTTCTGAAAATTTTTCATGTTTTTCTTTTTTTGATGTCTAGGTCTGTTTTATTTATCCTGTCCAGGATTCAATGGCTTTTTTATTCTGAAGTATTGTGACTCTCTTTTCTTTCTTTTTGGAACTTACATGTTCATTGATATTTTACCAGATGCCTTTCATATCTCTTCAACTTTTTCTTCACCTGTTTTATCTCACTTTCTTTTTGTATGTTCTCTGGGAGAATTTTATACCTGTTGTTTTGTATCCTTTAAGTTACATTTTTATTGCATCCGTTCAGCCAATATCTTCAACTGTTGAGTTTTTTAAAATTCTAGGATTAAGATTTTAGTTTTTTCTATGTTTAAATGAAAGTCCAGTTTATGTAAGCTTTATAAGTTTACTTTAATCTACTTTTAGAAATTCTAAAGGAGGATATTCTGCTAGGTACAGGTTGAGCATCCCTAATGCCAAAATTCAAATTCCAAAATGCTCCAAAATCTGAATTTTTTTTTTTAGCACAGACTTAATTACAAGTGGAAAGTCCCAATCACGAAACTTTGTTTCATGCACAGAATCTTTAAAGTATTGTATAAAAAATTACCCTCACTCTACATATGTGTTTCATTATTTAGCCTTGGGTCTTGTTATGATTTATGTCTGCATGTTCCCCCAAATCTTCATGCAGTCATGGGATGGCTTCTAGGGTTTGTGATCCATCCATAATCCAGTGCTGGGATTATGGGTGTGGGTGCTACCCCCGCCCTGGGGCGGGTAGTTTGCATATGTAAAGGAGAGAAAGAGGCTGCCGCTGCCATTCCTGTCTTTTTGCACTTGTTGCTTTGCTGTGTACTGCCGCCATGAACTGTGGCCCTCTGCCATGTGCCACTCTGCCTTACAGCCAGCTGAGTGTGGACTGACACCTCTACAAATTGTAAGCTAAATAAACCTTTCCTTCCTTCATTTTGGGCTTCGGGTATTTTCTCCTAGCAATGAGAGAAAAGTAACCAAGACAGGGCTTAAGAGATCTTACACATTCTGTGTATGCAATAGTGCAAATCTGCCTACCCCCCAAAAGGGTGAAATCTGACATACTTCTAATCCCAAGCACGTGGAGTAAGATAAATTCAACCTGTTGTAGGATATTTGCTAGGAGATGGACCTGTGTTCCTCCCACATGGCATCAGCCTCCTGGGATCTTCGTCTAACCCCCTTCCCTGACCCTGATCTCCAGTACTGATTCAGAGAGGATGGAGAAGGGAGAGCAAATGGTCAACTCTACTGCTCCACTGGTTCCACAAGCCTCTCCCATCCTTGTACTAGATCTCCTTAGGCACACGTTTTGAGCATTAAAATGCTGTCGCATCTTCTTCCATCTCTTCATTATTCTTCATAGATTTGTGTAACTTTTTATTTCCCTTGAAAAATGGTTTAAGAATTTATTTTTCTTACATGTTTTTGGGCATATAGGAATTTTGAATGGAGAAGGAAACAGGGCCAGCTGCATAATTTGCAGGGCAAGTGCAAAGTGAGAAAGGTCATTTCTTGTCCAAAAAGTGAGAAAAATAGGTGTAAAGGTATGAAAATAGCAAGGCTTCTCCCTTCCTAGCCTGCTACTAAATTAAGACGTTAATAACATGTGTCTAGGTCACTGTATTTTCTTTTATAATATCTCTGCTCTCCTCCACCCCCATCAGGAAAATCCCCACAAAGACCCCAACTTAAGCAAAACATTTACCTTGTTCCTAGAGGCGAAAATTACTAACACTTCCTAATCTGTATGTAAAACATTATTATTCCCCCTCATTTAAAATGTTTGAATTTCAAAAATTCTATTAAGTTAGGGCAAGTAAAATACACATAATATAAAGTTAACCATCATAATAATTTTTATTTTATTTATTTATTTATTTATTTATTTTTTCATAATAATTTTTAAATATTTGTTCCAGTGGCATTAATTGCATTCATACTGTTGTGCAATCATCACTACCATGTATCTCCAGAACTCTTTTTGTCCTTTTACCTAACCATTTTGGATTAACTAATGGTTAACTTATAACACTCGGATGAACTGAGTCAATGTGGTTTTGGGTGTGGAAGGTCCATCTGAGGATTGTTGCCAACAGCATAAAAAGAGAACTGGAGGGGAAGATGGTGCTGTTGATTCTCTTGGAGAAGCTTGTCACGCTGGCTCTCCTGATATGAACTCAGCTGTTCTCATTGTTGGATGAGCTTGAGCCCTCACCCTCACTGAGGATAGCTGCGGATTTTTCGGGGAAGATCTGATCCTTACCTTGAGAATTGCTTCCTGGCTCCAGTGCATATCCCTTAGCCTGCTGGCACAGATTCTTCATCCCGCTAGCACAGACTTTCTAGCTTCCACCACTGGCCTTTGGGCCTTCCCAGTGCAGATCCTCGAATAGACTTGCATGAGACATTGTCATGGGCTCTAGGCTTCAGCTGGAGTCATGCAAGACGTTGTTGTGGGATCCAGGCCCTCAGCTGGATTCCTTGGGTCATTAGTTTGTGCACAGATCTCCTGCCCTCTTTTGCATTTGACTCTTTGGGTGAATATTGTAAAATAATCCTGGAAGTTATGTGTCCTGTATTAAATCAATTCCCTGTAAACTCTGACTACAACACTAAAAAAAATAAAGCTTTGTTCTTTTAAATAACTTTATGACTTAAATAGCATAATGGGGTAATATCAGTGCATAAAGAATAGCACAAACTTAAAATCTGCCAATAAATTTATTTTTTGATGTTGTAGTGAGTTGACTAGTGTCCCGCCACCTCCCACTGCATGTCCAACTGGGACTTCAGACTTGATCTTATTTGGAGATAGGATTTTGCCCAATGTAAACTGGGACCATTTGGGGTGAGGGTAGGCCCTGAACCCAATAACCAGTATCCTTGGAAGAGGACACAAAGGTGCCCACAAGAAAGGCCATCTGAATACAGAGTTAGAGATTAAGGTAATGCCACTACATGCCACTTGTTACTGCCAAAAGTTGAGAGAGGCAAGAAAGATGATCCTGTAGAGCAAAAAGAGCCCTGCTGACACCTTGATTTGGACTTCTTGCCTCAGAACTGTGAAAGAATAAATTTTTAGTATTATTTAGTTCACCCGTTTTACAAAACTAATACAAACATCATATCTTTGTGCAGCACAACAAATGACATTCTATTAAGGTAGCATTTTCATTGAAGATGAGATTTTTATTACTCTTGCAAATTGATTTATCGAGACAACCAAACATACTTTTAAGAATTTCACTTTTAATTGGTACAATTTAAACAACATTATTTGCTCTTGGCAAATGCCAGATCACAATGAAGTTCCAATCATTTTTCCTTTGGGGCAGGATGTTTTGTGGATGCAACTGTTGCAGGATCTGTTAGAGGTATTTGAACACTGTGATCATATTGGGGTAATTTTTGATAATTTATTTTGAAGTACAAACTTTAGTACATCCAAAGCTGATGCTTCCTAAGGAATACATCTTCTTAACTAGATTTAATTCTTCACAGTTTTGTGTAAGGCTGAATTTAATCTTTAAATGTTAATTTATGTAATAGCATTTTAATACTTCCTCTAGTTTCTGATCTTGTGGAGATTTGTATAAAAAGGTGAAGGTTGCTTAATAACTTGTATGCATGCAAAGTGAAACAACACTGAGATTTCACCTCTCCCCAGTAAGAATGGCTATCATTAAGAAATCAACCAATAACAAATGCTGGCAAGGCTGTGGAGAAATAGGAACATTTCTCCACTGCTGGTGGGAATGTGGACTGGTGAAACCACTGTGGAAATCAGTCTGGAGATTCCTCAGCAAACTAGGTCTAAAGGTCCCATTTATTTATTTATTTATTTATTTATTGTTCATTTAAAAATTTTTTTAAGACAAAAGAACCCAGAATAACACAGAAACAATTCGGAAAATACCAAGTTATAGAGAAGGTAGCAGGGAATTGGCACTGGATGCTGTATAACATAGTTATCTTTGTTTTTATTATAACAAAATCAATAAAGGATATACAAATTACAGAGGAGACAGTAGGGAACCATCACTGGATGCTGTATTACATAGTGTTGTCTTTGCATTTGTTAACACAAAAACAATAAAGGAATACCAGATTACAGAGAAAATAGTAGGGGGTTACCACTGGATGTTGTATTACATAATGTTATCTTCGTCTTTATTACTCAGTTATACAGATGATGGCTCGTTCAGTTAATCAGTTTTCTCCACTTCACCTCCGTTGTTCTACCACCCTGTCAGTGATCTTCCCACTGGTAATAACTGCACTTTTGGTTTATTTACTCCCTCATGATCTTACTTTGGGCAGAGACTTGGCTGCTTCTAAATATGCTGTATATTACATGGGTGTACACAAATTACTACGGCAGAAAGTGGAGAAGCACCCTTTGGCAATCCCTCACAGCTATCGAGTGTCCAGTCGGGTAGACAGAGTTACACAGTGAACTGCCAGACTGTGTCAGTGTGACCACGTCTATAGGCTCAGGTGAGTCTTCAGGACCTTTTTGGGGGCCAGGCAAAGCACCTGGCACACCCCAGTGGTCGGGCGGGGTGCCTGGCATGCCCCAGGTGCTGGGCGGAGCACCTAGCACACCCAGGGGCTGAGTGGAGCTCTGGGGGTGGGCAGAGAGCCTGGCACTCCCCGGGGACTGAGTGGGGCTCTGGGGGTGGGGTGGAGTGCCTGGCATGCCTTGGGGGTTGGAGGAGCTCCAGGGGTAGGGTGGAGTGCCCAGCACACCCCAGGGATCAGTCGGAGCTCCGGACATGCCCTGGGGGTGGAGGCTCTCCCTGGCCCATCCAAGTCCACGGGGTCATCCCCTCAGACTCCCGGACTCTGTCCCAACACTGCTCTGTGGGAGGCTCAGTCTAGGTCCTCGGGGCTCTCGTGCAACCCGAAGGGAGGCCCCTCCCCGCTCAGGCCTCTGAGCTCCTGCCAAAGTGCCTGGTATCCCTGGAAATCCCATTTAATCCAGCTGTTCCCCTTCTGGGTATTTTCCCAGAAGAACTGAGAACATCATATCACATCAATATATGTGCTCCCATGTTTATAGCAATGCACTTTGTCATAGGTAAATCATAGAAGCAACCCAAATGTCCATACACTGAGGATTGGATAAAAAAATCATGGTACTTTTATATAATTGAATATAACTCACCTATAAAGAAAGATAAACTGAACACTTTTATAGGTAAATGTTAGAGACCATACTCATAAGTGAAATAAATCAGAACTGCATGTGTAAGCAACATATTGTCTCACTAGTATAAGAACCTGAAAGAGTGAATAAAAACTAGGAGGTATGATAGACATTGTGAAATGAAAAGAAAATGCTCAAAAGTAGTGCGCAACTGGGGTGTGGGACAGGAGAAGGCAAAGGAGGGGAAATCACGTATGTATGTATATACAGGATGGCCAATAGTTGTACTACTATCTTCTATTGCTTTACTGAAAGGAGCAGTTAATGATTACTGGTTTGATCATTATTGTATGTCTCTATTTGTTTTCCTGAGAAACCACTTTGAAGATATCAACACATAATACAACCATTGTTAATTTCCTACCACTTTGTCTGTAACTCTGTATTGTTTGTATTGTTCTTACGCTATTTTATAAATGGATGTCTGTTTGTTAATATGTTTTTCTTCTTTTATTTTTAAAACAAGGCATTTGGCAATATGTTAAAAAGAGATTTGCCAAAACAAATAAGTTGTATGCAATTAAAAATGCTCTTTTTATATATTCTACCACTGTATCTTCAATTTCAAGGAAAGATTTGTTTCCATGAACCTTCATATGATTTTAAAAAATAGCATTCTTTTCCATCAAATGTGATAATATTTACATTTAATTTCTATCTTGCAGTTGGTAGTTTTTTTTTTTTTTTTTTGCAATGCTGAAGCACTTTTCTAGAATAGTGCTATCTCTCTGGAGATATAATAACTCCCTGATACTACTTTGTGGTGTAAGGTCCATTTGTATTTTTTCGCCAGCAAAAGTCTTTACCAGATAGGGGACTGTTCCTGCCTTGATCCTCAGGCTGACAGTAGACCCTCTTTATCCATACTTATCCAAGATCAGCCAAGGACATAAAATTTTAATGGAAAGTTCCAGAAACAAACAGTCCATTTCATGGGCTAGGAATGTAGCTGAGTGGCAGAGTGCTTCCTAGCATGTGTTCAATCCCTAGCACTGCATAAAAATGTTTTAAATTGTTCTTCTGAGTGGCATGATGACTCTGGAGACTATCCCACTCCCCCCCCCCCGGGGTTTTGAATAATCCTTTCATTCAGTGGGTTTGTGTTGTACACACTGTGTGCTCTGTAGCCATTGAAAGACACTTTAGTTACATAACTTTTAATGTATTGTTATAATTGTCCTATTTTATTATTAGTGTTATTACTCTCTTACTGTGTTGTATTAGACCTGCCTGTTGCTGGGACAAAACACCTACAATTTAAAGGAGGAAAGGTGATTTTGGCTCAGACTTCCAGACGGTTCAGTCCCCTCACAGTCTGCCAGCTCCAGGGCAGAAATGGCATGGTGGAGGGCATGGTGGCTAGAAGCAGAGAAGAGAGAAGCCAGGGACAAGGATCTGTCATCCTTTGGTACTTGACTGCTTTGAAATGCCTCAAATGTGTACTCAACATATTTTATCCTGTTACTTAATGTGTAACCGAGAACTTGTTGATGTCAGTTGCTTCATGAGTTCCCACCAGTTTGTTTGGCACCTGTTGCTTTTGGTACTTGTCACACCTCCTGGAACCAACTAACCATGAGGACCAATGTACCACTGAATACCTTTCAAGTCATGCTCCTAGTGATCTCCTTCTGAACAGTTCCCACCTCCTCACAGCGCATTGACTGTGAGCTCCACAATGGACAAACTGGCTCATGCGTATAGCAACCCCGCAACCCAGTCATCTGCCCAGAGCCCCACCTCTGAGCACATGAGCCCTTCAGGGGATAGTTTGGATCTATGGGCCTAATTGACAAAGTTTTTCACTGATATATACATAAAGGAAACATACTCTATGTAGGATTAGATACTATTCACAGTTTCAAGTCCTTGGGGTCTAGAGGTGTGCCCCCTGTGGTTAAAAGCCAACAGGTAAGTTTGAGCTCTTGCAAGCTGGCTTCCCGTGAGGGTCCCAAAGCCTCTCCATGTGGAACCCCCCTCTTTCTTGAGGCCACAGCTACTCCTACCCCTTCTGCTACTGCAGCCCCCATGACTGCACCACATATCTGGTCCCTCTTCCCGGCGTGGCTGCTCCCATAGAGCTCGGCCTGGCCCCAGGCTACCCCGAGCATGCTAATGATCACCCTGGGGCCAGGCCAACTGCTGCGGGGGCTGGACCTGCCTCACCCCTGGGCTTGATAAAACAGTATTCACATGAACCACAGCCTGCAATTCTTCCTCTGGTTGCACACCTGCTCCACCAAGCAGCAGTCTCCACTTAGGAAGCACAAGTTCAAAGAGAAGATCGTTGTGAATAACACGATGATGAAAACAAAGCGCTAAGCCCAGTGTGAGGCCTTTCTCAGTGTGAGGTCCTGGGGGCTGCCCATATCCCATGTCCACAGAGCCGGCCCTGGCAGGCAGGCTGCAGTGCTGTTCCTGCCGTGTGCCGTCTTGATCTGCTCTTGTGAAGAAATCCAGCGTTGCTTTGCTAACCAGCTCTTATGTGGCACGTGGTTCATTTGCATCTGATTTTTCCATCTGGACACAGGCTGAGTTCAGCTGTTTTAGGGAGGGGGGATCATTTTTGCACAGTGTTATCTTGACCCGATGATGAGGGCCCCCAAAAGATTTTTAAATCTCTTCTTGAAATTCCACAGTTGTCTTTGTAATGTGGAATATAAAGTTTATATTTTTCAGGAAATACTAAAAGATGTCCCTAAACAAAGGCCAAGTTCCATGTCTAATCATCCAATAATTACAAATATGAACCTTCTTCAACTTCCCAGTTATACCTCATGGACAGTTTCTGCTATGATCTATTGTGACTCCTTGGTGACTTTTTTTTCTCTAATTTTCTGCATCTGCGTATCTTGTGTGGAGGCACCAGGAGGGCATATCTTATCTATCTGAATGTGTCAACAGGCTCTTAATATGGTTGAAATTATAAAAGTTATTATTCCAGTGTAGATGTTTATCTGAAAACATATATAAACTTATATTAGGATAGTTTGACGAGAATCTTTAAAACATTTTTTTCACAGGTAGAGAAAAATATGGAGGACATCTTGCAGAAGTATTTTCTCAATATTTACACCTTTCTTATAGTGATAAAAACATGCTGGATGTGGTGGTGCATGCCTGTAATCCCAGCACTTGGGAGGCTGAGGCAGGAGGAGTGTTGCAAATTTGAGGCCAGCCTGGGCTATAAAGTGAGCTTGAGGCCAGCCTGAACTGCATAGCAAGACCCTGTCTCAAAAAGAAAAACAAAATGATCCCCCAAATGTTACTTATCACTTATCTTCAAAACTCCCAATATGACAGGGTGTGGTATAGTATTACATGTACTCATTATAAAATGTACACTGCGTAAAACCTATTTTGTAACTGGAGGAGCAAGCATAAGCTAGTTAACAAATTACCCGATGTTCTTTGTATTTTCGCATAGATCTTTTGATTGTCTAACTATGCCTTTTGTTCGATTAGAGATGGTGCATTATAGAAATATTTGATAAGCTTGACTTCCTGCTAGCCCAGAGGGATTCAAATTTATTTGAGAAATATAAGCAACTTTCATTTACTAAGTGTCTGTGATTAAGGTGGAATCCCTGCTTAACCCATACCTTGGGGAAGGGAATATAAACAGAAACAGAACGCATGCAAGTGCCTGTTGTTCCTCTGCTCTGGATACTCGCCAAACTTCAATTTAACAGCATCAAAAATACAGAGCACGCTGTTATTAACAATCAATTCCAAACAGGGCTGAGATGGGGTTAAGATTTGTCATCTTTACAAAGATTTCTGCACTTGATGACTCCTTGAGAAAATTGATTGAAATTTAGTTTTGTGTGAAGTGAAGATGCAAGGCCTGTTGTGCTGAAAACTCTGATGGGGAAGATCCATTTTTCTGTTGGATTCCTATTTTTTTTCCTTCTTGTTGAAATGACTGTTTTGGATGAAAAGGCCTCTTTTTATGTGTATTTACTCATGTTGCTAATGATTTAAAATTACTTTTCTTTAAGCATTGCTTTTACATTAAAAATGATTCAACATCCATTGGTCTTTGAAACTGAAGGAATTGAGGCATTCACCTTTCATCTTTGGGGACTTTGGATTAAATTTGGCTCAGTTTAAACTGTAACAAGTTTGATCTTGTTACCTGTACTTCTCCAAGTTTTCAGTGTGTGCAATAATTACAAATGACTCAAGTCACTCCCAAGGATGTTAGCCTTATAGGCTACTACATGAAGAACAGAAACTGAATACTGCTTGTATACACAAGAAAGCTTAAGTTTTTTTTTTTGTTTTTTTTTTTACTGGAAATCATACAGTATAGCCTTAATCAGAAGAAAAATAATTGTGCCTATAGCTTCTGTTATGAAATTTGGGAAGCGAAATTAGAGTGTGAAATATGGTGCTTTTCACTTCATATGACAGAATCTGGGTTTGGTGATCTTAGAGAATACACATAATCCTTGGGCAAAAGCCCCCAACTCTGTGGGCTTCAACCCCAGGAAGTCTTTTCTTTGTTGTGTATCAGTCCCGTTCTAGTGGGTTAGTGACCTGTCTCCTGAGTGCCACGTTGATGATACCTGTTTGAATCACTGAGTCCAGTTTTAACACTGGCATTTTAATAGAATTCTTCATAGATGTAAGCTGTATGCAGAGCCTGAGAGTCAGAAGTTTTGGTAGGCAGAAGGAGGAAGTTCCACCAGCCTCAGGACAGCCTTTCAGTCCTATTGAATGTACACTGAAACTCAGTATTTTAGGGTGTGGACTAAGAGGGTACTGGAGCAGCAAACTCATTTGCACCTATGCAGCTCTTTCTACTAGTTTTCCTCAAAGGGCGCACAGCATCCTAGGTGGCCCGGGAAGCTTTATTGCTCCTCTGCTGTAGTAACCTGCAGAATAATTGCTGTCTTTGTCTTATGCCCAAGTCTCTTTACACTCTTGTGATGTCCTCATCTCACCCCTGAGCAGGGAGGGCTTAGCATTGCTTGAACACTAGGGTGGGCCACTTTGCTGCGCCCTCCATTTTTCCCATATCATGGCAGCGCTCCCTTTGGGTCTCTGCAGCCAATACACATCCAGCTGCGTAGGGGAAATCCCTTGAGTGCTTCTTGGATCCTTTTTAGATCCACTTCCTTGCATTAGTGAGGGAAACACTTTGAGAATGTGGGAAAACTTGCTGGTGCTCTCAGTGTCACTATATATTAGTAGCTTAAAAAATAAAATTCATCTGTGAACTCATTTTTGTTCTCCCACCGTGTTACTGGAAGCAAAAATACTTGATATGTGATTAAAATTCTGCATGTGTAATGTTGGAAGCTCTTAGGTGCACTGAGTCAGGTCTTGTTTGAGCTGTCTCAAATAGAAGCTCATCTCTGCACTGCCAGATAGGTGGTCGCTGTATCCATGTATTTCTTTCTTTCTTTTTATTTATTTATTTTTACTTTAAAGAGGGTAGTAAATCAGACACAAACAGACAAAAAATAGAACAATAGCAGCATACCAGTATATAAACAAACCAAACATAAACAAATGCAAACAAACCAAAGCAAGAGCATTTAAAGTGATACAGGGTTTCAAGAGATGATGATCTGTGATCAGCTCATTTTCCCCTAGCATTAAACCTTTGATTGGGTTGATACCATCCATCTGGTGAAGGCAAGGCTTGTGGCCTGAGAGCCTTATAACTTGATCTATCTATGTGCTGCCGCACAGTACCTGCTTTTATATTTATCTCTGAAGAAGACCTGCTATTTCTGTTTTCTTAAGGACAACTTGCTTAGATCCCCAAATTAACAGAAAACATTTGGTAGCAAAAATCAGGAAGATTACCAGTCACCAATGAACATTGTTAAAGCACCTTACTCATTTAGATGCAGATCACCAAGCATGTTTTTTATTCTAGTTAGCTTATACCAAGTACTCTTAACTCTGACTTCCTTATGTTAATTCCTTTGGTGAATTAAATTAAAATATTTCTGGGTGGGTTTTCCAAGTTTTAACTTCTTGGTCACCAGAAGATGTGTTTTTGAAAAATAAATTTAAGAACAGAAAAATAAATTTAAGAACTAGTACTCCTTGCTCACGTGACTTTGAAAAGCTTTTGAATGAAGTTGTTTTTGAGTCAATTACTGCGCAATTCTGTTAAATTTATTATAGTCAATTTCGATTAGGCAAAAATGTGAAATACCCTTCAGGTATATTTATGAGCATTTTCATTTCAGTTTTTAGGTGTTTTTGATAACTAGTAAAAATGTGCTTATATTAGAGGATGATCAAAGGGTATTTGAGGCCAGATTTTGGTTTCCCTATGTATTACACATAAAGTTGCTGGCTTGGTTTTTAGAATCCTTTAGCTATATTGTACTGACCATATTTGTAATTTAATGTATGAAAAAAGTAGCTTTCAAAACTGTGTAATATGACTACAATTTTGTCATGGATATATATGTGTGGGTGTGTGTTTGTATCTTGCTGAGAATAGGCAGAAAGGGAATGAACCATACACGAATAGTAATTTTATTTCAGGGCATTGTAAAACATGGGTGAATATTTTAGTATTTTCTCCCCGATTTTTGTACATAAAAACTTATTTAAAAATATGACTAATGTGTTATGTTGACTCTGGCATGTCACTAAGTTAAAATGCACTCTTGAGAGCTTTGTTCTTTATTCGAGAATAATGATGGACTAGCAAATGCTTCACTGTAAAGCTGGTCTCATTTTTTCCCTTCCATTCTGTTTTGTTTAATTTAAGACACTGAATTTTATTTTAGACCTTTTTTCTTTTAAGTACTGGCAAGAGAATCAAACTCACAACCTCCCACTTGCCAGGTAGGCGCTGTGCTGCTGAGCTGTATCCCTGGCCCAAGGCATTCGATTTTTTTAGTTACTTCTCTTTATAACTGATTAGTCTAAAGCCATTGAGTTAAAAAGCACTTTTCTACCTCAACCTTCGAGTTAGTCATCAAGATAATTTTTGTTAGCACAGAAATGAAATATATTTTAAAAATTTCTCCCACGTCACTTATTTGTGACATCATTGATTAAAATCCCCATTCCTTGAAGGAAAACTTTAGAATTACTACTAAAATAATTCATCTGCTGGAGAAATTATTTCAGGGAAACCTTTTTTAGATGATTGTTAGCTGCTAGATAAAGTTGTCATTATATTTAAGTTGGTCTTTAATTATAAGCAGATGGATGAATTATTTTAATTGCTGCTACATATCTTAACAGTAGTTCATAAATTGACATAAAGTGAAGAACATCAAACAGAAATTAAATGCTAGGGCAGGAAAGCGCCAGCCTTCAGGGAAAGAAATTGATCACAACCTGTCATCTTTAAAGGACAGAAGAATGCAAAATAAACACTTGCAATTAGTGTACTAAATATGGCTCATCAGTCTCCAGCTCTGCCCTCTGATAATTCATCTATCTCATTTATTTTAATGCTTTACCATGTATCTCTCCAGCTCTGTAATTAGGCTTTCAGGTATTCTCCTTTTCTTCCTGCCTTTGAAATTGTGTGTAGTGAGATTGTTCAAGGAAAAGATATTATTACCATTCGCTACAAAAGAAGCAACTTTCGGAGTGCTTCCATTGGACAGCTTACAGGATGCAGGATTCATGCTAAAGCTTAGAGGGCGTGTTAGAGGTGGTTTAAAGATAAAGTCTCAGCCAATTTATCTCATGCTTTTAAATAAAGAATTTTGTTTGTTTTACAGGTAATCTGATTTTACAAGAGGAATCTGGACCTAGGCTTATTGAGTTCAAAATAGTTGTTCATTGTTCAAGTTTTAACAATAAAAAGTGCTAAAATTAGCTTCTGAATTAAAGCCCTAAGTATTAGTATTTTATTACTTTGTTTCAGAGTGGAGTTTATTTTTTCTTGACTAAGAATACAATTAAAATGTGTACTTTTCTTTCATAAGAATGAATAGTTCCACAGTAAATTATATTTGGGATTTACAGTCTGCCATCAATCTGCTCTGGGAACAGACATATTTCTAGGCATTTACTATTATAGTTTTAGAGTTGCTAATTTATTCAGCAGCCTCAGAATATTAACAATGGTGAATTATGTTCATCATTTATGACTGAACATTGAAAACTTAAAACAATACCTATAATATAAATAGATATTTTATTTTCACCCCACCTTTCAGCATACTGTTTAACCTTGACATTATAAATATGAGATGGTTTCTAGCATTTCAAGGGTAGATCAGTCAAAATATTAAGTTATTATATGCTACTTTTCAGATTCAAGTGTATGAGATTCTATTTTTAGCTTTGCTTTTAATTGTAAGTTGTCATTCACTTTGTAAATTATCTCTGGTAAAATTTTAATACTATCTGACTTCCTGTTGGAATGTTTCTAGATTTTTTCCTTTGGGAGGTATTGGAGATTTCCTGTGAGCTCAAATTTTCCTTGGAATTCACTGAAGACCAACATCGTTTGGAGTTTCCACTGTGTGGTGAACCTGTGTTCCCAAGTTAAAATGGATTTCTGTTTTAAAGATTGTGTGACATTTAGTTTATGCAATTGTCCCCTTTATTGCTGAGAGTCAACTACTTGAAGACAAAATATTTCAAATTATGGTGCTATCAACAATGCTATGTGAATTTTGGATGAACAAATCAGAGGATTTTGACATGTATTGAGAAGTAGCAGCGGGGAGGTGGGAAAGCCAAAATAGAGTTTGTTTGCATTTGATTTTGAAGGAAAGAACCCCGATTTAGAAACTTACATGATCCATTTACCAAACTAATTTGTCCAGTGTGTATGTAAAAATTAAAAGACATTGTAATGGAAATGGAAATTCAACTTTATTACTGACTTCTGTACCTGTCAGAAAATCTGTTAGAATTTTGTAGCCTACATTTTCTCAGTTACAGATTGAAAAATGAAATAAGATAAAGTGTACAGAAGATAGTAGGATTCAATTAACTTCCCCCCTTCTCTCTTTCCTTCTTGTGTTTCTTTTCTTTATGTATGTTGAGTAACAGGAAGCAGGTGCTGATAGCCAGGGGCTGGCCTGGCATTCACACCTAGTCTTTGGTGTCCCCCTGTTGAATGAAGGCAGGTCATTTTATAGAGTACAGCGCTGGACAAGGTCATTCTGTGGCCCCGATGGAACAAGTGGAAGCAAGGGCACTCTGTCACCATGTCTGAACCTAGAAACAAATAATATTTTTCTAACAACGAAAGAGACCAGATATCTCCTATTCTGGCCTAAGTGAGGGACAGCTGTATCTTTGCCAATCATAGATACAGCTACTTCCTCAAACTTTCCAGTATAACTTTTCAGAAGCCCAGACCCTTGTATCCTTTTGAGCACCCTCTGACTGGGATGCTCCATGGTTCAGCATGGCGTGGGCCCCAGTAGTGTTTGGCTGTAGGACACTGATGCTATTTAGGAATCAGCACTGAGAATGATTGAGATCATAGGATCTTCTTTTATGATACTGGAAAAACGGTGACTCTGTCTTAGTTCTGAGTTTGATGAGTTAAATGATGGGTGTAGATAGAAATCAGGCTGACTAACGTACTGGACACCGTCCAGAGACATATCAGCAAGGATGATTTAGAATGCATTGTGCGTAGAGAGTTGTCATGAGGATAATGATTATTTTTTCTTGTAGCAGTTTAATTTCTCTTCCCTTGGGTAGCTTTCTTTTTCCTTTATTATCCTCTCCTCTCCTTCCCTCCCTTCCTTTCTTTTACCCTCCCTCTTAGATTATTTTTGGAATTGTGAAGGATAGTCATCTTTATTAATGACTGGACAGAATGGGGAGAAGGACCGAGGAGGCCCAGTCCTTGTGGTCACAGAGCTCACATGGAGACAGGCTTGTAAGCAGATTAGAGTAATGCCATCGAGAACCATAGTGGAGTTTCCCTAGGAACTAAGAGGGGGCAGGGAGCAAAGGGGTCAGATGCTGCCTTTGTAAGAGGCTGAATCACAAGCTGAGCTTTGAAGAGTGATATATGATTAGTTCCCATTCCTCTCTCTACCACTCTGAGATACCTTCTTTTTCCTTTTATATCCAACATGGGTCCCAGCAAGCTGACCCTGCCTTGCGGGATTCTGTGATGTACCACCTGAGTCCCCACTTAGGAACAAAGGGCTTATTTTCCCGCCTGCTGGAGGAAATCCTCAGTCCTCTTTAAGATGTTTCTCCTAAGAAAATTGCCTGCTCTACAGTCGTGTTGCCTTTGAAAGGATCGTATGTTCGCTAACTGGCCACGGTGGGGCCCTAAGGCTTTTCTCTAGCTTGAGAAAAGCTGGAAGAGTAGTTCCAGCTCCAGAACTCCCACAGACTCCACTGAAGCCTGTGTTCGGGGTGCATTTCTGCTTCCCCGGTCTGCCCAGTCCTGTGTTTCCCTGCCCTCCCACAGTGGGCGATCCCAAGAGCACTCCCTCATAAAAGTCATGCACATGAGCCTCCGTCTCCAGGGTGCCCAACTCGAGACTCCTGTGGGCTGCAGGGCCTAGGCTTCCTGGCTGGCAGGGATCCTGATGGGTTCAGCCAGTGGCCTGTCATCAGAGATGGGGAGGGAAGAGAAGGGTCTACTCCATCGCTCCCTGTTTCCATGCTGTTCCCGACAGAAGCTGATGCCTGTAGGGCTCTGTCCAAGCAGACCATCCATTCTGGTGCCAGCTCTCAATTCTTCAGTTCCAAGAATGGCAGTGCTTCTCTCGTTGCTAGTCTCTGGGGCCCAACATGTCTAGTTGGTTTCCTTATCCGACTACTTAAACCCAAATAGAACCTTTGGTCTAGCCTTCCGTTGAAGCAGTGGTGTGCTGGCAACTGTTTCACAGTTAGCTCCTGGAAAAAGCCCCCAGATCCCTGACCTGTAACATTTGCCAGTTTCTGTGGAGTAAATGTTCTTACCATGGCCCGGCATGATGCCCCTGAATGCAGACTTGTAAGGAGATGCTCAGTCCTTCTACTCTACAAGTAAAACAGATGCAAACAGCCTAGATTGCACCGAATAGTACAGTGCAGTAAAATAATGAAAAAGGGATTCGTTTTGAGTATTTTTTGTCCTTGTTTTTAATATAATTTTAATCATTATGAATTAATTTAATTTTTAATGATTCTTTAGCAACCAGTTTGTAAAATGCCTGAGGGTTAACAATGGACTTTTGCTGTATAATTTGGCTGGAGCATACTAAGAAGTTGAAATATCTGAAGGGAATTTCATCTTACATTGGGACCCTGCTTGACCCAGGTAAAAGACAGCTGATCAGGCAAGTTACAGGCTAGGCTGAGAACTGAGTGGTAGTGGGCAGGGTGGGGCTAAGGTATGAGTAAGGGAAATGGTGGGTGGTGTCAGAGGCAGAAAAACCAGCCTATGTGTGTGGGTCAAGGTGTGGCCACTTCCAAGTGCTTAGCATCCCAGACAGTAGTGACTATAAATGTCACATGCCTTTTTCTTTCTTTGACAGCTCCACCCCTTCCTGGCTTTTGGTTTTTTAGGTAAAACTTCAGAAAGGACAAGAAATCTGGTTATAGAATCTCAGAGAAAGGATTTCATGCTTTAAATGAGCTTTGCCAATTTTCCAGGAGTATGAAGTCAAGGGCTTCAGTGTGACTTCTTAATTGCAGAGATGTGTGTGTAGCTGGAGGGGAGGAGGTCATTGGGTTGGCAAGAAAAGGACAGAAAGGTCAAAAAACCTTGAGCAGGGTGAGAAGACTTTGAAGAGATTGAAACAAGTTTCATTTAAAAATTTTTCTCTTGCTTTTAAAGCATGTCCTCTCTAAAGTTTTGTTTCTAAACTTATACTGAAAATACAGAAAGACTCATTAGTATTTTGGCAAATCTGTTTCCAATAGGACCACACCAAAAACGCAGAAGTGAGGAGATGATTGATTTTGAAAAGCCCCCTGCCTACACTTTCTGGTAGGGTTCAGACTGCACTTTTGACACACTCAGATGATGTCTATGTGTTGTACATCAGGGGTTGTATTCATAGAACATCGCTAACTACCTAGATAATGATGAAGTGCCTCTTGAGGCTGCATGTTCCAAGTCTGACATCAACTATGCCAGTGTTCCAAGAGAAAAAAAGACAACTTCAACCTCGTTCACATGCTGAAAAAGTTCTTTGGGAATTTTTCAGTTCATGAAACATGCACTCCATATTTGAGATGGAAATGTGCTTCCTCCACCTTTTCAGGGGAGATACTATTTTAGGACTTAGAGGTGGGGAGACCATCATTCTTGCCCCAGACATGCAAGGAACAAGACAGGCTGAAAGAATCAATGAGAAGATCATCCTTAGCACCTGCCTGGAAACATTTGAGTGATTTATAGGTCACCGCACTCTACTGGTGGGTGTACGTTAGGCTCACATTCATAATTGTCATGTGGATGAGCATGGCACTGCAGGCCTGTAATTCCAGCACTCTGGGAGGCTGAGAAGAAGGATTGTAAGTTCAAGCCAAAGCTTGGGCAATTTAGCAACTTAGTAGGATCATGTCTCAAAATAAAGAATAAAAAAGAGCTGGGGATGTATCTTAGTGCAAAGCCCCTGGGTTCATCCCCAGTACTGAAACAAAGCAAAATACAGCACAAAAATTATGTGAAAGCAGAAATACTCTTTCCTATGATTCCCTCTGAACTAAATCTAAATATTCCTTTATTCCTTGATGTCTGTATAGTTTTAAAAAGGATCACTCTTCGAATCAGTTCAAAACAAGATTCCATTTAGGAAGGAATTCATATGCATCTGACTGTCAGCACTGTTGTACCTTGAATTCCTTTCAACTAGACAAGGAAAGATGGTGTGAGAACAATAAACTTTTATTTGGATTTTCTGACACCTCATTTTTATTATCAGGTACAGTTGATTATATTTGATGTATGTACCTAATATGCAGGATTTCCTTCACAGTTTTTCCTGTTTCCAATTCAACATCTTAATATAAATAGCAGCAACTGCTATCATTTGTGCCGAGTTTGGCAGGTTGCGGAGCTTTATGGTGTTTCAATTACTTCTCACCATAGCCCAGCAAAGGGACACAAAGACCAGCAAAGATGTATGTCAGTTGTCACATTTTATGATAAGGGATCTGTGTTAGAGAGTTGGCAACTTGCTCAGAGTTAAAGGTTTGCAGGTAACATAGCTGAGATTCAATGCCTGTCTGCTTTCATAGCCCACACACCCCGTTTGTGCATGCTGTTGGACACCAAGGTGTACACTGTCCTCAGCAGCCCTACCAGTGCAGTTAGATTTGTTCCCTGTGATTCGATCTGTTCCTGGTCTCTACCTCCATTTTCCTGGTGAGGACTTGGGTATCTTGTGACCAATAAAAACACCTTACATGCTAGGAGGAGGAAAAAAAACACCCGTACCTGAAAAGCCACTCTGCCTCTGTCTTGATTACATACAGCAGGAAAAAGAAATGAGGCCCTGTGAAAGTGACTTCATGCACTCAAACAACTTGGTGCCTATTACTTTCTCCCAGTCTTCTCAAGCAATTTTATAGGGAAGAGCTCATCGTGGTTTTCACAGTATTCCTGACACATGCTCTTGGGGCTAATGTTTAGTCATGAGGACTAGGAAGGGACTAGCGTCTCTAGAGTACTGGGAAGGAGAAAGTTCAACTAGTAAGTCACCCACTGAGAGGAAAATTTAGGAGCAGGAGGTCATGAGGAAAATGGAGAATAGGAGAAACTGTTCCTAGCATTTGTTGCACACTGACTCTATGCCGGGCCCTGTGCTAAATGCCTTACGTATTCACTTAATTTTCAGAACTGCTTTGTGAAATGAGGACTAACATCTCCAGTTTACAAGTGAAAAAGCTGAAAATGGAAACATTAATAAACTTTCATGCATCTATGTGTCATAAATAAGCATGGAGTGGTGGAGTAAGAAGATTTGACATAATGTTTTCATGATAATATTCTTCTCCTCTATCCTTTAGATTAGTATTCAGATGTGAATAGTAATATGTGGAAATACAATCTGAATCTTTACCAGGATTTCCAGGGGTTTTTACAATGGCCTCATGTCAAATGTGCACAGGTATCTTGTATTTCCAAGTTCTTCCAACTCTGCTCCAGCCATAGGAAATGCTCTTTGGTCTGTCTTCTTCTGAATCCAGTTTTTGTAATAGACTTTCTCTATTCCACTTGCTTTATAAACTTATGTGTCTCTGCTGTAGACAGGAGGCCTGGCATGGCCTCCGACGGCTGGACTGGGTGCTCTGAGCAGTTCTGATCATCCGTACATCAGAGCACACACTATAGCTTTTGATTGCTCCTATACCTTGCTAGGAGATAACTTGGACGAAAGCAAGAACTACCTTAATTGTTTGCTACTGTATCCACCACATCATGACTCAAAGCATTTCAATAAATTCTTGCTGCAGAGTGGGTGAGAATACCTCTGCCCCTGACCTTTGCAGGATGCGTTTCCTCTGCTCCACCCTCTTCTTTTTTTTCTGGTTGGTTCTTATTTGTGCGTGTGTCTCTGTTGACATTCCTTCCTTCTCTGGTCCCGCTGGGATAGATGCTCCTCTCAGGTGTTTTATGACACTGAGCTTGTCACTGAAGCTCATCATTCATCGTGCACTACGGTCACTGCTTTTCATTAACTCTGGACTGAAACCTCCTTGAGGACAGAGTTATGTCTCAATTATCATGGTGCTCCCATTAACTACTGCTGTGCCTAGCATAGTGTAATAACAATTGGTAGAATGAACGGATACATTATTTTGGACACCATTAATTAAGGACTGTGACACCAACAGTACTTACTCATCTAACAAATATTAATTACATGTCAACTGTATGCCACGCAAATGTTGGGTGATAAAGGTACAATAAGAGCGAAGAACAGACATGTTGTGTGCTCTCATAGGTCTTAAAGCCCAAGGGTAGAGATGGGAGATGGGGGAAGAAGGAGGTCCAGTTGAAGGTAACTCTTGTATGGTCAACTTACAACAAGTAGCAGTTTTTTACAAAGAGTTACATTAACAGATTGTTCTTTTTACCTCTTGGGTTAGTGTTGAGGACAATGGAGATATACATATTTTATATTTTACAACCTCAGCAAATATATATCACAATTTTGCTGTGTCTTTTGTTATTATGGTACAGTCCTCCTTAAGTAGCAGGTAATCTCCCAATTATTTTAGCTAAAATGCAGTGTGCAGCTCATTACGCTGAAGATTTGTTTTCTGTACTCCTTAATTCAAATCAGTTTCTTTCTAGTATGGCTTGGGTATCATCCTAGCTGAGGCAGGGAGATGGACATCATAATCTCTTAAAGTTTAGGGACTGTCTCAGTTATCCTGATTAAGTGGAAAATTTGTCCTGGTTAAAGAACTCAGCAGGATGTGATAATAAAATCATGATAAGACATATTTTGTTTGGAGCTCTTATTAGAAAAGATGACAGCACAGATTTTTATTGTAGAAGACACTGATGTGTGCAGAAAATCTACAGTGGAATAAATATGAGGTCACATCGAGGGGAGAAATGTCAAAGGGTCACTGAAAGGGGCACGTGAAAGCCTACCGCATGTGGTTAAATATAAGCCAAGCAACTCTGCCGTCCTCAAGACAGTGACAGCATGAGAAAAGACAGAGACTGAACCCGAGAGTATTGCAACCCTAGGAGGTAAGAGAAACTAGGAAGAACCAGCAAAGGAGATGCAGAAGGAACAATAGCAAAGTAAGAAATAATGCATCAGAGTAGAGTCTTCCGACCATCAAGCGAGAAATGGTGTCAAGTGATACTGGTAGGTCTAAGAAGATGAATACAGAAGTTGACCATTCACTACGAGCAGTTGCTGCCGCTGGTGACTTTCCTTGTTACTGATGACCTTGACAAGAGTGGTTTTTGTGGAACGAAGGGGGTGAAAAACTTGACTGTGGTATTTTAAAACAAGAACAGGAGGAGAGGAACTAAAGACTTCAAATGCAGACAGCTCTTTAGGAGAATTATTCTGTGAAGAGAAACAAAGGAAGTATTTGGTGGACTGAAGTAGAGGCAAGAGGAGGTTTTTTCTTAGGATGAAAAAAATAATACAATTACAAGATGATATATATAATTGATTCTGTAAACAGGATTCAGGAAAGCAACAGTAAACTTTTAGAGCAGTGGAGTGGGGTTTGGCATTTGAAGTGAAGTTTCAACTCAGATAGGAGCTTGGATAATACAGTAATGTATTGAAAAAGATGGGCGTAAAGCTGGTAGTAGGTCGCAGTGGTGGTGAACTGTGAAATTTCTTTTAGCTGTGTTCTGAAACAACCCAGCTATTACAAGAGAACTGTTCCCTTGTCCTCAACTACAGGCTTCCTGCCTTGTGAGGCTTCCAAGATTCCTTCCTTTATCATCTGTTCATACAGAGGACGCCCTCCCTTCTGTCATCCTCAAGTCTTTTCTTTTTCCCATCCATCTGAAATATTACCATTAGCCTCTCCGGTCTTTTCTATGCATCTCTCACTCTTTCTTTGCCCTGTTTCATACACTTCCGCTCTATGTGCAACCCTAATTACTCAGATCTGGGTGCCTTCTGGTACAATAAAAATCTCCGTCTCCTCGATTCCTGTTGTTATGTATCTTGGCAGCTCCAGTATTGACAGAGGTGATCCCTTCAGCACTCTGCCCCCTCAGTGCCTTGACCTTCCTTATGCAATGTTTTCTTCTTCATCCCACTGCAGCTGCTCCATCGTGGTCATTGCCCAGATCTTCTCACAGTCCTAAACTGTCAGTTTCACATCTTGCACACTCTGGGAACCAGCCTTTCCCCTCCACCTCATTTCTGTGTTAGGCCTCTACGCACCCGCCAGTTTTCACCACCTGTGAGCGCCCTCAGGTTTGTTCTTCTCTCTTTGTCTATCTGAGAGCTCTTGGTATAGAATGGCAAAGGTCCCCATGTGCACATCCGTGACACTCTTGCTGTCCTGCACTGTCCTCCCCTGCAAAACCCCACCCTTGTTGAGCTCATTTCCCATTCCTTTCATTGGCCTCTGGGTTCTATAATGTGCGACCATGAATCTCAAATGTGCAATCATTTCTTCCAGGCAGTTCTACTGGGAATTTTGTTTCCCACTCTCAGTGTTGCCTATTTTATGTCTCCCTTTCAGCAGGCTTTCCTTACTGCATTTTAGTTTGCACACTTGCCCCATAGTTTAAGAGAAATTATATATATTCAGATGAGAATGACAGCCTCTAAATATGAGGTTTATTGATCCATTTTTTTCTATTTATACACTCTGATGTGAAAGGTATTCTTGCTCCTATTTTAGACTGATCTTCTCTTCTGTTTTCTTCTGAAGGAGCTCAGTCCTAAAATTACTCCTCCTCTCCATTGTGAATGTCTCCTATTCCATTATTGACACTGGTATCTGAATTGCTTCCACGTTTCTTTTTTGTCACTAAGAGCAATGACACTATGATCTTGTACTATATATAGTAGTGCATTTATACAAAAGATTTTTAGAGTAAAAATTATAGGAATGTAGCTGTATAGGTAGCAGAATCTGCTCACTTCTGTCCGTGTTCTTTGATTCTTTAGTGAATACAGAATATTATTCCAGGTTCTTCTGGAGAGGTAGATAAGGTTGTAGTTAGATATTGATGACATGAAGACTGGTACTCTTGATCCTCAGGTGTTTTTTTTTTTTTTTTCCAGTACCATGCTGATTTTATCACAGTAACTCTATAGTATAATTTCAAATCAGAGATTGTGGTGCCCCCTGTCCTGCCTGGGATTTCTTTTGCTATTCTAGGTCTCTTCTGGTTCAAGATTAATTTTAGAAATATTTTCTCTATATCTGTGAGGTATTGTACTACTAATCTCTATTGGTTTATTGAAAGGACCAGTTAACGCTAAATTTTTTTTTGATCAATTTTGCATGGTTACATCTGGTAATCTGAACAACTGCTTTGAAGACAACATGCAATATAACAACCATTGCTGAATTCTTATCATCTTTTTTTTTGAAATTATGTATGGTTTCTAAGTTTTGTTATTATTTTTATTCTCTTTAGAATAAAAAAAAATCCTTCTTAAAAAAAGATGTACTCTGTACCCACCTACATCCACACACTGGTCACACCGCTGTGTTGTGAGCAGGAAATTAATGTTTGCTATTTTAAATTTCTGCAATGTGGGGCAGTATAATACAAAGTTAAAATGCTCTAGCTTTATATGACTGTGTCTTGGAGAATAAAATGTTCAGTCTTATAATGTAATGGCAAATGTTTTCAGAGAGATTCTCTTAGTTCACACTTTGCCCAACAGAGTGTTAGATTTTCTTTTGCTCCATATCCTAATCAATACTCGCTATTTTTCAAGTTTCAAAATTTTTCTGTGTGTAGTGGTACACACATGTGATTCCAGCACTCTGGGGGGCTGAGGCAGGAGGATTTCACATTGCAGCACAGCCCGAGCAACTTTGCCACTTAGTACCCTGCCTCAAAATAAAAAAAAAAATAAAAAAAGGTTTGGGGATATAGCTCAGTGTATAGGCCCAGGGTTTAATCCCAAGTATCACACACAACACACACATGAGAAAAAAAAAGAAAGTCTATCTTAGGGGTATTGGATAGTGTCTCTTTGCATTTCACTTTAATTTATTTAATTACTAATAAGATTGATCACCTTTGTGTTTATAGGACATTTTATTTCCTTTTTTATGAAAGACTTGAGTCATTTTTCTATTGAATTGTTTAACTCTTTGTATGCATTTTTATAAATTCTTTACATATCATGAAAGCCAATCCTCTGCCAGTCATATACCCTGTAAATGTATTTTCCCAGGGTGAGCTTTTTTTTTTTTACTCCCTTTGTGAATGGAAGTCCTTGAGGCAAGTGTGCTTAAATGTATCAGTGTTTTCTTCTGTGGATTATACACTTTTGTGTCTTAGGTAAGCAACAATGTGCTATCATGAAGCCATGAAGACAGTCTCTTGTTTTCATTTTGCCTTTTACATTTAAGTTCATAACTGACCTGAAATTTTTTTTGTTTACACTGGAGGTTGTGACACAATTTTGTCTTTTTCTGTGTGAATAGTCCATTTCCTAGTATCTAGGATCTTCAGTGAAATCAGCTTGTTTTTTGGTGTTCTCCCTGCCTGGTTTCTTACTTGATGTAAGTTTGAGTTAGACATACAGCATTGATGACTATACATCTCCTCTTTTTCTCTTTTTCAGGGCAGGAATTCATTTTTTTTTTTTTTTTTAACTTTTTTTGGTTCTTTTTTTTTGGCGGTACTGGGAATTGAACTCAGGACCCTGCGCCTGCTAGGCAGGCGCTTATTCCACTGAGCTATATCCCCAGCCCAAGGGCAGGAATTCATAAGACTTACTCTTTCTTATCTGCAGTGTTGACTGGGATTGAACTCAGGGCCTTTGGACTGAACTATACCCCCAACTCTTTCTATTTGGTTTTGAGACAGTCCCATTAAATAGCTAAATTGCCCAGGTTAGGCTTGAACTTGCAACCCTTCTGCCTTAGTCTCCTGCAGTACTGGAATTACAGGTGAGTGCCACTACACCAGGCTAACTGCCTGTTTTTGTAAATAATGTTTTTTTCTTTTTTGGGGAATACTGCCTTACTGATTTCTTTATTTTTTCCTTTCCTGATTTCTTTATGTTAGTGTCTATATCTACTTTCACTCAGTAGTAAAGTGCATAGCTGTGATAGAAACTGTATGGCTTACAAAACCTAAGCTATTTTCTCTTTGGTTCTTTATTTTTTAATTTTTTTAATTTTTAGTTTAAAAGTAAAAGAATTAAAACATATTAACAGACAACCATTTACAAAGTAGCACAAGCACAGTACAAACAATACCGAATTACAGACAAGGTGACAGGACCACTTTGAAGTTATCCATATGTATTTGGCCCTTTAAAGAAATATCTAAGCGAGGCACTGAGGTGCAGGCCTACCATTCCAACTACTTGGGAAAGTGAGACAGGAAGATGGAAAATTCAAGGCCACTCTGAGCAATCTAGTGAGACCTTGTTTCAAAATAAATTTTAAAAAGGACTGGGAATATAGCTCTGTGGTACAGCGCTTGCCTAGCAGGTATACAGCCCTGGGTTCAGTCTCCAGTACTGAAAAATAAAAGATCTAGCACATGTCCAGTGTTCATAAATGTTCCTTATATGCTTGGAAAAAATGCATATTTTCTCGTTTTGGGGTACTACTTTCTTCTATACCTATTAAACCAATACTAAATGTCACATTCTTCTAGTGTATTTTTTACTTGTGTAATTTCTATGCTGTTCAAATATATTATTGCTTTTCATTGCAAGATATCTATTAAAATATTTCATGATGAGATTTGGGCACATAGTTCAGTGGTTGAGTCCCTGCTAGCATGGGCAAAGCCTTGGTTTCAAATTGCTAGCATGAGAAAAAATGAAAAAGAGTAGCAAAACAAAGTGACACATTCATGATGATGATATTCCCAGCCAACTCATGCTAGGTTTTGGTTTTGCATATGTTAAGAGTAACTTGTATTTAAAAAGGTGAATGTCTCTTAATTTTTGGCTAGTGACCATTTTCCTTATAAATATGGAGGCTTGATTTATCTCATGCTAACAGATAGCTATATAGATTTAGTTACTAGTTTTTTTTTTTTTTTTTTGGCGGTACTGGGGATTGAACTCAGGACCCCGCGCTTGCTAGGCAGGCACTTATTCCACTGAGCTATATCCCCAGCCGTAGTTACTAGTTTCCTGCTAAATATTTTCCATCATTTTACTCTCAGCCTTTCTTATTCTTATGTTTTAAGTGTGTGTTTTTTTTGGCAGGGGTTTGAGTTGGGGGTCTTGTCTCTCTCAAGGTTTTTAGGTATCCAGGTATCCACATTGAGAGCCCAAGAGGTGCAGAGGTTGAGTCATCCCTTTACCCTCAGGATGAGTGGGGGACTGTCAGCCACCCATGAATACCAAACTCTGTGTATGCTCATGAGCTTTATAAAAAATGGGATAGTACTGCATTTTCATAGAACCTATGAACATTGTCTTGTATACTTTACATTATCTCCAGGCTACTTATAATACCTACTACAACGTACACAGTATATAAATAGTTGTTATACCCTATCGTTTAGGGACAAATTGCAAGAAAAAGTCTGGATATGTTCAGAACAGATGCAGTTTTTTTGTAAACATCTTTGAGTGATGCTTAGCTGACTTTGTGGATGTGGAGCGAATAGACACAGAGGCTGACGGCACACATGGCCTGATCCTAGGCAAGAACACCCGTGTCAAGCTGCTTCTGTTGTCCTTGTGAGGTCTCGAGAAGCCTGGCAACTGTTTCTTCAGATCCAATATTCACATGGAGAATCCTCTACAGGCCTCGACTTGCTTATCATGTGGCCTGCAAGGCCTGGGGAGCACCTGTTCCTCCAGCCCACTCAGCATGTGCAGGGGGGAAGGAGGAAGGGTCTGTCCGTGCAGCTCGGTCAGTGGCAGGCCTGCAGCTACTAGTCCCGATGAGTGCCACAGAGTGCTTGTAATCATTTTCCTCCATGTCTGTGGTGCACTTTAGTTTTTCTTTTCCTAGTTCAAACCTTTTATGTTCTATTGATTTGTAATTCTTTGAAACTTCTGACTTGCTATTTACACCTGGTGTGGTTAATTTTATGTATTATTTTGGAGGAGAGTAACAGTTACAGTGGTGAACTCTGAGTAAGTACATTATAGTGCACTTACTGTAGTGTAAGTGAACCACATCTCATCAGTTAAATGCCCAAATAGAATAGAAAGATCGGCCGCCCTGGTTAAGAAGGAACTCTCCAGCAGACTGCCTTTCTGCTGAAACTGTGGTAGATCTGCTGGATATCCTGCTTGCTGGTCCACACTGCAGACTGTGGGTCACAGCCTCCGTAATCATGTGACCCTATAACTTACAGTGAATTGCCTGTCTCTGTGTAAAACTGCAGTCCCGCATTATCCCCGGGAAATATCTTCTCAGACTCCCAGTGGATGCCTGAAACCTCAGATAGTAGCAAGCACCATGGGCACTGTGTTTATTCCTATACATACATATGACAAAGTTTAATTCATACGTTAGCACAGTAAGAGACTGACAATAATACCTAATGATAAAATAGAAAACTATGACATACACTGCAATAAAAGTTATGTGAACATGGCCTTTCCCTCTCTTCAAAATGACCTATTGTGCTATACTCTTATTTTCTGATTCTGGTTTACTTGTGGGTATTTGACAATGTGGAAAACAAAGCCTTACACAAGAGGGAACTAATACACACACATGTTCACATGCACACACACACATCCTATTGGTTATGTTTTGTGAAGAACCCTTCCCAATGTACTCTTATTCCTTAATTTTGGTTATTCTTCTGTTACTGATTTATATTGTTTAAAATCTCCTTTGACCACTAAAGATGGAGAGTTGGCTAGTGTTCTTATGTTCCTATATTAGCTTCTTATAGGTTTTCTTGTTATTTTCATGAACAATATCAATTAGGTTTTATATTCATGTCTTGCTTTGGTCTATATTAATTTTATTAATACAACTATGAATGTTTCTTACTCAATTTGTGTCTGATTTTATACCACATTCTCAGGCTATAATTACATCTTCCCGTAGGAGGGTCTTTCTGAATTGTATTCACTCCAAATGTTAGGCTTATTGGAAGGCAATGAGGTACCAAAAAACTTTCCAGGGCCACCTTCATAATTCATTGCTTTAAAACTTGGTCAAGTCATTCAAATTCTCTAAGCTCTACTTATTGAAAAGCCTTAATATTTCAAAAAACTGCATTTCTGAGTAATATGGATGATCAGTTGAAATAGTCTTGTATTCGAGTGTTAAGTGTGGTGCTTTTCAGTTGCTCAGTCTTCTTTGTTGTTGTTGTTGTTTTGAGACAGGTTCTCGCCATGCAGTTCAGGCTGGCTTTGAGCTCACTTTGTAGCCCATGTTGGTCTTGAACTTGCAACGATCCTCCTGCCTCAGCCTCCTGAGTGCTGGGATTACACGGTGTGCATCACCACACCTGGCCTGCTCAGTCATTTTGAACCTGTTTTCTTGTCTTTAAAGTGGGATAAATAATAATTGTTTCACAAAGCTGACAAAAGAATCAAACAAAGCAGCTTATTAAGCACAGAGAAAAGCGCTGAGGACATAAGAGTCTATATAAACTTATATCCTGTGGCCATTGTTATTACCCTTAGTATTTTACTCATGCAGTCATTTATTAATTCAGTAGTGATTATTTAAGCCCTCTATATCAGGCACTGTCTTAGACACTTAAGAAGCATTGCTTGTGTGGAATGTATGTTCAAGTGGGTTCATTACTATGGGTGGAGATTGTGCATGATCAGATGCTTTGTTAGCTATAGTACCCATAATGAGCTATCTCAAATGTGTGTGCCATATGGAATACATTCAGGCTGCAGGTCGTCTGGGTGGTTCTTCAGGTCTTGGTTGAACTTGGCCACCCCTGGGGATTTGTGGGCTGTGTCTGCTCTAGGTTGGTTCTAGCAGGGATGACGAACATAGGGCAACTCAGACCCTCTCTGTGCTCTCAGCCTCCTGTGAATTAGCACAGGAATGCTTTCATGACCACGGCAGAGAGATGAGAGCAAGAGTGGAAATGTACAGGTGCTTTTTCCAGCCTTTGGAGCATGTGTGCCAACATCCTCTTTGTCAGTCAAGATGGTTGGCCAACCTGGAATGGGAGAGAGAGGGCATGGCCAGGTTACGAAGGGCCTTGTTACGAGAGAGGAAAGAACCAGCACCATCAAGCAATCAATCGACCCCATTGATGCAACTTGGTGCACTGACTATGGGTAGGTGTGGATGCACATGTAAAGAGGTTACTGGTAGTGCTGACATTTATTTCTAAGTGCATGGTTTTACAAGCTAGGTACTGGCCTATTATTCAATTCTCTGTAGCATCGCAGGTGTCTAAAAACTATTGGTTTAAAGAAAACTGCTTGATTCCAAAGGATGTTGGATGGCTTGACAACAGAGTTTGTGGGCCACACAGATCATTAACCCCTACCCAGTGAGGCTGCAAGAAGGTAGTGGTGAAGATCAAAGGCTCAGGTTTGTTCAGCCAGCTCTAGGTTGGGCTGGTAAGTGGGAGTGAGGTATGTGCTGTTTCCAGAGGTAAAGGCCAAATCATGGGTCAGGAAGTTCAACCCCGCAGGAGAAATTAGTAGGTAGCCTAGGTAGCCTGAATTGCAGGAGCCTGTGATGTCACCTTGATACTGAAGCAACTCTTTGGCCCAGGTAGCAGTGTGGGATGTTTAGAACCTAAACTTGGGGTCAGGAAAATACTTGACCAGAGAGAGGGACCTGGTGGAGGTAGCTGAGAACATTTGCAGATGTCTCGTAGAGGGACCACTTCATCTTCTTACTTCCCCAGGTTACTCTTGTCCTGCAATGACTTCATATGCCTCTTTGTTTCCCTACCTGGCTTATCCGCTCTCCTGGGAGGCAGCTTGCTGCGCCTCCCTACCATTGCTTTCCAGAATGGAAGTTTTAATGGTGCACCTGTGCACAGGTGTGCTTCCAGTGATTTCATTTGATCTTTGATGAGTAGCTAGGAGCAGTTATGATTCATGTCTCTACTCCTTTTCTCTCAGTATCCAGCATATTGGAATAAGAACCTACTCTCTTGTGTTGTCTCTGCAAATTCAGATATTCTCTTGACAACAGTTCTAGGCACCTTGTAGTCACCTTGAAACAAAGGTTTTGCCAACATAAAATGGTATATATGCAATTCCTTATTCTCCACCTCCAGTAGTGAAATGTTCATTATCTCATGGAGATTGTTTCTTAGCTCAGTGTTTGACCACACCAAGGGCCAAACCGAGATGGCAGCTGCATGTGAGAGGAGCCAGTGCACTGTGCCCTTGCAGGGGTAGCTGCCACCACTCAGAAGAGGAATTTCCATAGCTAAGTTAATTATAATTAAGGCTAAGCATCGGCTAATGACAGGTCAAATGACAGGTCTCATAAGGCTGGATTGTAGTCGCCAGCATGGAGTATAGTAAGAACAGCTCCAGACTAGAGGCAAAATTCTTAGGTAAAAAGTTGAGTGTCTCCTCCCTACTCCAGTTCTTCCATTGTAGTCTTCAACTTCAGTACCTCAGAGTGTGACCTTATTTGGAAACAGAGTGGTCACAGGTATAATTAAGATGATGTCCTATGGAGTAGGGTGGGCCCCTAATCCAATATGCTTGGTGCCCTTATAAAAAGGGGAAATTTGTGGACAGACTCATAGGGAGAATGTCATGTGAATATTAGTTGTAGAGCCACCAGCTCAGACAAATCTGAGTACCAGAATTTGAAAGATGTAAGGTAGGATCTTTCCCCTTCAGGTTCACATCCTTGCTGACACCTGACCTGGGACTTCTCACCTCTAGAGCCGGGAGACAATACATTTCTGTTGGTTAAGCCACTCAGTGTGCATTACCTTCATATGGTAGTGCTGGCAAATGACTTACTTACCCCAAAGCTGCAGACATTTGGCTGATACTGGCTACTGTTTACCAGAGGAAAGTCTGGCGCTCAATGGATGGGCTGTGAATGGTGGACCCACAAGTTGCCCTGGGAAACTCACTTTTACCAGAGAAGCTGTCCACTGCCCTCCTGAGGCTCATCATTTCTGCCAAAGTGTATGGTATTTGTGGGCGCTGTTAGTGCTTCATCCAAATCTTCCCAACCATACTGAGAACTCCCCAGCTGCTGTATGTGTTGACTGCTTTTTTGTGAGGATTTTCTCAGCCAAATGAGAAGAACCACTTTAGCAGGGAAGGTAAATCTCTCTCTCCTCTTTTACTCTGGGGTCTAATTCTGAGACATCAGTTGTGCCCTGCAGCTCCCCACCAGCTCAGGCTGTGGTAAGATTCCAGCAGAGACCAGACTTCTGCTCAGTTCCTCTCCTACTCTTCTCTTGGTCCTTGTGAGAGCCAAGCCTCCATAAATCCCTGTCTCCGGCTGTGTTACTGGGATACTTGATTTTAAGCCATAGGCCTGTGGATCCTCTTTCTCAATAGCTTGAAGAGTGCAACCCATTGACTAGACAAGGAACAAGGGAGATGGGAGAAGTGGCTGAGTGCAGGGCATGGGTAAGTGAGGCCAGGTGCTCAGGGGTGGAAACCCGAGGCGTGAGGTAGTGGAGTTCACCTGGGGAATACCTCTCGTTCACCTGCTGCCCCTGTAGTGTCATCAGCCAACAATCACGCCTGTCTTTCTGGTCATTATGGGTGTATTGACCTCGTTCCCACAGCCATCTTCTCATGGATTCCATCCTGAACTTTCCAAGAGCCAGGTGGGTGAGAGGACTTGTGAAAGATGCCCTTTCCCAATCAGATGAGTGATGGGAGCTTGTCTGGCCAGGGTTTCTCCTCCAGAAATGGCCTCATCTGCCCTGTGTTTTTGGCATTGGCATATGCCAGTAAGACCCAATCCACCTGCACAGGAGCCCTGAGTGACCACCTTACCTCAGGTGAACCTCAGCCAGAAAGAGCAGAGGAGGCAAGGCTGGGTGACTCACCTACCACGGGTGCAGTGGTTGAAAGAGAAATGGGACATTTGGGATTGGGCAAAGCCCACAAGAGGGCCTAAAGAACAGTAAGATGCAAGGAAAAAGTCTGGTTAAGAACATTCTGGAATGTGTGTGTGTGTGTGTGTGTGTGTGTGTGTGTGTAGTGTTTTCTTGTCAGTGATCCCTTTCACCACATGACTTGTCTACTATTACTGGTTGAGTAAAAGCTCATTTATATTTAAATTTTATATGAAGAAGAATAAATTCATAGGAAAATGGATGGACCATGAGACAATAATGCTAAATGAAATAAACCAGACATAGAAAGTTAAATATCACATGGTTTCCTTTATATAAGAAACCCCAAATATAAATAATTTAAAGAACAAAATAAAGGAGAGAAGGTAAGAGCATAGGGAGGCAGACTTTTTGTAGAAGCAAAGGGAATCTTAGCAAGAGGGGAGAGGGCTGGAGAGGGGAGGGAAGGATAGTAAAATGACCAAGGTGAGATATGCACGTGTACCAAGTCCCCAGGATGAATGTAATTAATATGTATCATGAACATAGGGATGAAAAGAACGGTAGCATGAAAATACAGCTCCAAATTCTGGTTGCAAAGTATTCACATTGTGCAAAGCCTGTCTCATTCTGACCCTGTTCCCAGTCATGCATTTCTTCTGAGAGGGCAGCCTTTGCAGCTTCCAGTGATTGGATACCTCAGGCATTTATAAATTCATGCGTATACAGGCCTGTGTGTGTATGACCACAAAAATGACAGAAACGTACCAGTTTCTCTTCTATCTCTTGCCTCTGCACTTGCTGTTATGCCTGAGTTCATTTCATGTGAGTCACTGAGGCCTCTGTGCTGTTTTTCACAGCTGGATCTTAGTCCACCGTGTATATGAACTAGATACAGTTCAACAGACCCCTGTCTGGATCCACTTCTGCCTCTAATTTTTTGGCTGCAGTTATTAGCTTTTATTGTTTCACATGCATGAATACATCTGTGAATTACAGGCTTAAGATTTTGGGGTTAAAATATTCATATTCGCTTTACCTTTGACATGTCATGCCAGTCTGCCTTCTATGAAGGTGACACAACTTAGTCTCATTTGGACCATGAATAAATGTCTATTTACACCAGGGGTAGACAAACTATCTTTGCCTAGTTTATAATTAAAATTTTGTTGAAACACAGCCAATGTTTGTTACCTAACCTTTTGTAAAAAGTTTTGCTCTTATCCACAGTAGTCGAGATATGGAGACAACCTAAATGTACAGTGATGAATAAAGGAATGTGGTACCTGTACCCATAGGAATATCATTCTACCCTACCAAAGAGATACTGCCATTGTGACTACATGGACAAATCTGGAGGACATTATGTTAGATGAAATAAGCCCAACACAGAAAATAAATTGTATGAACTCAATCATGTGTGGACTCTAACACACACACACACACACACACATGAACAAATGGTGGTTACCAAAGGTGAGGGTGGTGTGGAGGGCAAGGAAATGGGGAAATGTGGGTGAGAGGACCACAGTGTCAGATGTGTGGGACGAACAACTTCTCAGACGTAAGGTGCAAGGTGAAGACAATATTTTCAAATATATACAATAAAACATAAAAAAGAAAGTTTACTGATTGCTGATTTAAATCCTTTTGACACAGAGAATGTGAAACATTTTTTTCTTTCCTTCTTCTTCCCTCCTTTCCTCCCTCCCTTCCTCTCTTTCTCTCTTTCTTTCTTGCTTTCTTTGTTTTGTGGTGCTGGGGATTTAGCCTAGAGTCTCACCACAGGCCACACAAATGTTCTACCACTAATCTATGCCCAAAGTTTCAATGCTGAATTTCTAGTATTTGCTAATTCATAAGAAAAATACCTCTCATTTCAGATTTATATTTCACTTTTTATGAGTAGAGGTAGAAATTTTTATAATTTCTTTTCTGCCAAACAAATATTTTGCCTGTTTTCTATTGGAGATATCAGCTCTTTTTCTGTGATATGGGTAGCAAATCAGACTTTCAAAACAAGATGATAGGAAATTAATGATGGTTAATTTTATTGCACATTGTTATCTTTGAAGTAGTTGCTCAGATTTCCAGGCATAGGCGTGCAATATTGATTAAACAACATAAACACTAGCCGTTCTTTTCAATGAATTAATACCAATTAGTGGCACAATTCTCTTAGTTACCTTGTGTATATACACAAATCTTTATTTCCCCATTCCTTCTCTTCTTTCTTTTCCCATCCCAGTTTTTCCTTCTGGGCCATTTCTTTCCCTTTCACAATATCTGTTATCCCTTTTGGATCTTATTTACTCTTTCAGTTTCTTACACTAGGGAGACACTACTATATTTACACATGCGATTCATAGTTACTAAATTTAATCCAACTGTTATACTCAATTCTGCCTTGTAAATATATGAAATGTTCCTATCACAATTACATGGTGGTCTAAGAATGGGTTTCTTGCTTTGATACATTTCTGAAAAATCTTGGCCAAATCCACTTAAGAAAGTCTTAAAGCTTAATAAAAATACAGAGATTAGTATTTTCCCAGTGCATGTTGGAAGTTGAGAACAGGATGCGTCTTTGATGGGGAGAGCATCTTCCTACTGCAAATGATAACTGTACCATTGGGCTCACCTGGGCCGCCTCTGCTCCCGGTGGTGAGAGCACTGCCCAGGCCCCCAGCTGAGAGAAGGACAAGGCAAGAGGAACACAGGAGCAGGGCAGAGTGCTCTGCTGCCCAGAGGCCACTGCTGAAGGCTGCATTCCCTCGCTTCCACCCAGAAATCTCTGCTGGCCGGTGGAAATTGGAGCCTCCCTCATACTGGGCTGATAGCAGGGCCAGGACCCTAATGTCAGAATTCTTCCAGGCAATCTGATGTGGAATTCACAGACCATTTTCTTGTTAAGAAAATACAGGCACAGATAGGTAGAGGCCAAGTTGCAGAACTTAAAACGTGGGGCTATTTCAGACGGCAGAGTGAAACTATAGAAAGCCTGGGTTGCTGATTCACCAGGACCCAGCATACCTTGAACTCATACTACACGTGGAGAAATAAACTTATGTCATGTTTGAGACATGGTACATTGCTGTTGTTATACCACCCAGTGGTACCTTAGTATACCAGCATGAGGAGGTTGTATTGAAGTCTTCCACGCAGTCTGGCTTTGTTGGAACAAGCATTCGTTTGGGGTAGTGGTTTTAGAGGATCTATTATGACCCCCTAAATCCAAACTAAGTAACAATAATCCATGTCATTTAAATAAACTACAAAAAGAAGCTACAATATATAAAGAGTAGTTGCAGAGATGCTGTATGAATAGAGAGGCTGCAGAGATGAACTTAGTTAGGAAGGTCCTTAGGAAAAATGAGTCATTTTATGAATCCATGCATCGAAGGAGGGGAGCACTCTTGCAGTGAGGACAAGTAATGTGAATGCAAACAGGAAGGAATAGTTTTGTCACTTTTAACATAAAATGGCACCAAATCTAGTGACCAATGACCTTGGATCAGTGTCTGTGGAGTAACTCATTGGTAAAGTTACACAGGAAAGCACTGCAGGAGAGCACCCTTGGTGCTTGTGCTATGTCCTTGGGTCTACTTGACGTTTGAGCTGTAGCTGTGGTGGGCGTGGCTCTAGCCCCAGTGCCCCCGCCGAGGAGTGCTACTCATTTCTTACCTGAACCTTCTCCCTCACCTGGAAGCTCCAAGTGAAGACCCAGCATGTGGGATTAGTGCCGCTGGGGTTATAAATCTTATTCCGTTGGGATCATTACTATTTCAGCTTTCTGTTTCTTAGGTGAATCGTCCTAGGAAGCCCTTGGAATGCTTCCCGGGAGGCCCCGGTGGGATGTCCTCTATGCACACACAGTAGTGGCTTTGGCAGGGCCTCCTTTATCCATTTTCCTCCTTACTTTTGCATTTTCCCTCCTGCCCTTTCTCCTCTGGCATCAGTCCCCAGATCAACTGCCTGAACCCAAGTCCGTGTCTCAGGCCTGCTTTTAGAAGCCAAACTATGAATTCAATGTCAAATTTTTGTCTTTGGAATATTATTGTATTTTGTTAGAAGCACACAGGCTGGGTTCTGCTTCTAAAGCCATCCAGCCTCTATTTCCCTTGAAAATACAAGATCTGAAGGCATATGTTTATTCATTGTTAACTGAATAGCATTAAATAGTTAACACAGCGCACACCTACACATATATTACTTATGGGAATTTTGAGCAAAGATTTGTCTAACACTTTCTGAATACCAGGCACTGTGCCTGGCTTTGGGATTTGATTTTGGCTTATTCAGCTTTATCACAGTATTCTGTTAATTGTGCTGCTTGAGAACTGGGCAGGTTCTTTCCAGGAAAACATATCATGTTACAAAATACGTACTCTTTTATTTTTTGAGTTGTCGACTCTTACAAAATTGTTTTATTTACTCACTTAGATATTTAGTTCGTCTTGCATTATTATCCATTTTACTCCTTTTGTTTTTGAATGTATTTTCCTTAGTCTTTCTCTGACCTCACTTGTGGTCTACAGGTATGTCATATGTCTCTTCAATGTGATCTAGAAATCTCTGACTGGGGCATGCACTATCCAGGGCCTTAGCTAGAACAAAGAAGCTGAAATAAAGTTCTGGGGAACCATTTCACTGGTCCTCAGTTTTCCTTGATTTTCCAGCAAAAAACTATAAAAGCTCCAGTGGACTGTGAGGGACACAGAGGTGGCAGAGGCGGATTCCACAGGAGCCACCTGCATTCTTTTCCAGCTTTCAGTCACTTAGGGTGCAGTTCCGACTTACTCATCCCAAAGTAACCCATCCGTTGCACTGCGTCCTCTGTAATAATAAACAGCACTTGCCTGTTTTGTTCTCTTCTGGCTCTGCTTTGCTGCTTGCTTTTCTCACTAAACCCCATTTTATAGATGATTAAAGAAAGTAAAGAGAGGGTAGTGCATTTCTTGTCATCACAAAGCTAGTAGGAGGTAGAGCTAGGATGTGAATTCAAGTCCTCTTGGTCCGGATCCCAGAGCCTCTGCATGGTGCTAGGCCTAAGGCTGACTCCATGTCCTGCAAAACTTCCTTGTTAATTCTATACCTTTCTTTTGGGGCTTACTCACATAAGTGGTTGGTAATTTATCTGTAACGGGTGGATGTGTTAATGGTGCTTATCCTAGCACTGTGTCCCTTGTGGTGACAGCTTTAGTCACCATAGCGCTCAGTGATTCAGTGTTTTAGGGAAAAGTTGTTCTCCCAGTGTCTTTTAAGTAGTTTGTCCTGGGCCAACAGGAAGTTGAGTTAAAGGTTGGGGACTTTAGGACTGACAAAGATATCCAAATCCTCAAATTAGTCTGGTTATTAGCAGATTACTGAACTGCTTACATATCCAGTCAGACAAAGAAATTCAGAAGATAAAAATCTATGGAAAATTGAAAATTCTCTTAGCTCTCACTGTGACCTCTCTGATGTATTTTGTCCTCAAATACATGGAATTGTGCCTATGTCCTGTCTTTTGCCACTTCATGACAGTTTGGGGGCCACTCAGAAGATACCATTTGGCACAGGTGGTGAAAGATGAACATGAATCAGAAACACCAAGTTCTTACTGCTTACACATTGCCTGAATCAATATTTTTTTAAAATTTATTTTAAAAATAAAAGAAGGAAAACATATTAACAAACACATCCATTTACAAAATAGCATAAGAATGATACAAACGATACAGAGTTATAGACAAAGTGGTAGGAAATTAACAATAGTCGTTGTATTATGTGTTGATATCCTCAAAGTGGTTTCTCAGGAAAACAAATAGAGACATGCAATATTGATCAAACCAGTAATCACTAACTGTTCCTTTCAGTAAAGCAATAGGAGACAGTAGTACAACTGTTAGCTATCCTGCATATACATACATACATAATTTCCCCTTCTTTCTCTTCTCCTTTCCCACACCCCAGGTGTCCTTTACTTTTGAGCATTTTCCATTCATTTCACAATGTCTGTCATACTTCCTAGTTTTTGTTCACTCTTCCAGGTTATTACACTAGTGAGACAATATGTTGCTTATACATGCAGGTCCAATTTATTTCACTTATGAGTATGGTCTCTAATTGTGACTATTTACCCAGAAAAGCCTCGAGTTTATCTTTCTTTATAGCTGAGTAATATTCCATTATATAAAAGTACCACAATTTTTTAATCCAATCGTCAGTCAATGGACATTTAGGTTGCTTCCACAATTTAGAAATTGCATTGTGCTGCTATGAACATAGGTGCACATATATTGCTGTGATATGATGTTTTCAGATCTTCTGGGAAAATACCCCGAAGGGGAATATCTGGGGTGCATGGGACCTCTAGACCTAGTTTGCTGAGGAATCTCCAAACTGATGTCCACAATGCTTTCCTCAGTCTGCGTACCCACCAGCAGTGGAGAAGAGTTCCTGTTTCTCCGCAGTCTCACCAGCATTTGTTATTGGTTGACTTCTTAATGCTAGCCATTCTTACTAGGGTGAGATGAAATCTCAATCCTGTTTTAATTTGCATTTTTGAATGACTAATGATGTTGAACATTTTTTCATGTATTTATTTGCCATTTGTGTTTCTTTGCCTGAGAAGTATGTATTCATCTCAGCTGCCCATTTTTGGATTGGGTTTTTGAATTTGGGGAGGCTGATGTTTTTTAATTCTTTATATGTTCTAGATAGAAGACCTTTGTCTGAGGGACAGTCAGCTAAAAATTTTTCCCCATTTGTGGGTTTTCTTTTTTTTTTTATTTTATTTTAGAAACATAAAAGTACAAAAACATATTGACAAACAGACACCAATTATCATAAAAAATAGTACAATCACAACTAATCTATAGACAAGGTGATATGGTCTCAACAGTGGTTATTGCTTTATCCATTGATATCTTCAAATTGTAAATGTATGAGCCCATATACAGACATGCAAATTTAGTCAGACAGTTAATCCTCTCAACAACAGAAAAAACACAAAAACCAAAAATCCAAAGACAAGAAACAAAACAGGCATACAACAACAACAGCAACAATATCAACAACAA
>PVLD010009214.1:22021-78486 GCA_004027595.1 Dinomys branickii | reverse complement strand
AACAGTAAGATCAGAATTGAATTATAGACAAAGCATCAGAAAACCAACAGTAGTTGCTGCTTTGCAAATTGATATCTTCAAAGTGTGTGCTCAGGATAACACATACAGACATACAAGATTGATCGAATAACCTGTCATCAACTATTCCTTAGCATTAAGTGATATAATACAATAGTAGAACCATGTTAGCCCTCCTGCGCATATGTATCTACGTATATACATACATACATTTCTGCCTCTTTCTTTTCTCCTTTCCCTCGATAAGAGACATGAAGGAAACCCTTCTCTTTTGGAGATCTCTCAACCCCCTGAGCTTTGTTTAACAGGGCCAAGTCCTAAAGAGTGAAGGCCAGTTCCTGCAGGGCCTGGAATGTCGTAGGCTGGAGTCCTAACTCACCACCAACAGCCCCTTCCTAGCTCTCCCCTCATCCAGCACTTGCCTACCACACTTTTGCACGAGGCTCCAGCCTCACAATAGCTCCAGCTGTTTCCTATTCCTAGAATGTACTGTGCTTCCAGGCTTTCCTTGCTCTGTTCCCCTTTTCCTAGGACCCCTACTTCCCCCAACCTGCATCCCCAATGCCTTCCCGCACATCTCCAGGCCCCAACTCAGGGGCCTCTTCATCTAGACCAGCCTTCCCCTCCGCCACTCCGAGTGTGAGTGATGTGCCCTTCTCTCCTCCATGCCCTTGCAGTCTGACCTCGGCCCCCGTCCTCCCAGCCCTGGCCACACAGTACTGGGATTCCCTTTGTAGTTTCTCTCACAAGCCTCGGAACTCTGAGCATAGGCTCTTCTCTGTCTTGTTCTCGTATCCTACCACAAATAGCAACAAATATACCACTTCTAAGCAATGAATGTGAGGAAAATGAAATCATTATAGAGAGGGTAAGGAGGCTCCAAGGAAGGGATAGGTTCCCTTATGAAATAGGGAAATCATAAGATTCAACTGGAAACGTTGAACACTATGAAATTATTATTAATGAAAGTATTCGTATAACATGACCTAATGCACATGACATAAAATTCACCCTCTTAGCCACTCTCAAGCATGTAATTTAGAAGCATTTAGCGTACCACACAATGGCTGCACCAGTGTGAGACCATTACTCTGGCTCTAAAGCACTTTCCTCACTCTCAAAGAGCATCTCTTACCCAATGAGCAGCCCCTCCCACCACCCCAGCCTCCAGCAGACCTGAGCAGCTTTCAGTCTCCATGGATTTGGCTGTTCTGGGTATTTCATATAAATGTAATATTTGTGCCCACTTTTTAATGAACTATTTCATTTTGAGCCTCATAACCACCATGAGATAGATGTTAATTTTATCCTTAACAGATAAAGAAAACAAGGTTGTGAGAAAGTAATGAGCATGAAATCCCAGAGAAGAAAATAAACAAGGGTCCGCATGCCCATCAGTCAGTCCTTTATTCAAAGAATATTTACTAAATGCTCACAACAGAGCCATAGCCAACCCATACAGGGCACACTGCCCAAGGCAGCCTGCTGGATGCCCTCCTATTGTGGAGAGCAGAAAAGAGGCTGGGCATCAACACCCTCTAGCTCTTCAGCCTGGAGCTCTGATGCAATGAACAACCTTTCTGACCTTCCATAGCAGCTCTGGTGACCATGTGATGGGCTCTGTGCAAGTCGCTTTGGGAGGTGATTGGGTCATGTGGGTGTGACAATCTTCAGTGGATTAGCACACTGAGGAGTTTATAGCTCAGTGTGATGCTGGGAGGTGGGGCCTGGTTGAAGGAAGTGGGTCACTGGAGGCATGGCCTGGAAGGGTCTATCTCCCTCTGCCCTCAATCTCTCTCTGCTTCCCGCTGCCACGCCATGAACTGTTTCTCCTCCGCCATGTCCCTCAGCCTTGCCACCATGCCTTACAGCTAGCTGACTATGGACTGAAACCCCTACAAACTGTGAACCTATAAAACTTTTCTTCTTACAGTTGTGGGTGTAGATCTTGTGTCTCGGAAAGGGAAAGTAAATGAGACAATCAGGACTGTGTCAGTTCCCTGCTCCTGTGAGACCTCATCCATTGCTGATTTGACCAGAAGACATAGGCAAGCCAGTTAGGAGACTGCTGCAGTATCCAGAGAGGAGGAGATGAAACCTCAGGGAAGTCAAGTGAAGGTGGACAGAAATGCTCAGATTACATGCTCAGATTATAAATGCATGCTGAGAGGCCTGGGATATAGCTCAGGGCCACAGCTCCTGCCTGGCTAGTGAAAGGTCATGAGTTCTATTCCCATTACAAAAAAAAGAAAGAAAGAAATACATGTTGAAGGTAAAGCCAACAAGATGTGCCAATTGGGTGTAGGTTTCCAGAAAAAGAAAGAAATTTGGCCTGAGCAACTGGAAGATTGGATCTGTCATTTACTACCATGAGAAGACTTCAGAGAGACAGGATAGGAAGGGAAATAAGGACTCAGTTTTGTAGATATTGGATGCCTGGGAGACATGTGAGTAGCATGCTAAGCAGAAAAATGCAATGCCTGGACGCAGCAGGTTCTCAAACACACATTTGGGAACGAACAAAATGTAGACAGGCACGTGGATAAGATCCCCAAGGATAAAAGAGATAAAAGAGGGAGGAGCTCTGGGATAGGACAGGAGTAGAGGTCAGGGTGAGGAGAAGCGGGAAAGGAGAAGGGGCGTGGCCAGTGCGGTAAGAGGCGAAGGTACGGGAGCAGTGCTTGGACAGGGGGGAAAGCATCTGAAGGGCAAGGACCGGCTTAGCTGTCAGGAGCGTCATAGGCGAGGCAAATAAGATACAGGCTAACAGCCAATCTTGGAAAATGCCAAAAGGAAAATCAGTGGTAACCTTGACAAGAGCAGTTTCTCTGGTGTTCGAGGGACAAACTGACGGAGAGAGGGCGTGAGTATGCCGGCCGAGGAAGCAGAGACCTGCCTCCAGGTGAGTCTGCTATCGAAGGGGCAGAGCAGTGGGTAGCACTGGAGCAGGGTGGAAGATTGAAGTAGGACTTTTTTTTTTTTAAGGCTAAGAGCTGTTAGACCAGCTGGTCAGAATAATCTGGGAGAGACAGGAACTTGATGATGCAGAAGGAAAGAAGAAAGGACGCAAAGGTGAAGTCCATGAGGAAGCAGAGGGTGGGGTCATGTGCGCAGGGCTGGCCTTGGATAGGAGCGGCAGAGCCCCACTGAGTCACAGGAGAAAGATGGCTACACAAGCCAAGTATATTAGGTCTGTAGTGGGAGTCTGAGGATGTTTTCTTCTGATGGTTTCAGTTTTGCCAGACCAATAAGGAGCACTATTCTCAGCTGAGAGTGAAAAATGGAAAAGGGGGTACAGAACTTGGAGGCAAGAGAAGGTGTGAATGTGTCACTCAGACCCAGGGAGAAAGGAGAGCCCCGTGGTGTCTCAGGCTTGCAGGGCAGCATCCAGCCCTCCCTTGGGGAGGAAGGGACACGGCCATCCAGAGTGACTGAGTGCTTTTGTTTTCCAGCCACTGTGGTGCAACTGTGGAGGAAATGGAGAGAGGGTTTAACCAGGATTGAGGATTTGCCAGGCAAACGTGAGAAAATGAAGGCGGGCCAAGGGAGCCAAGCTTCAGGCAAAGGAGCCGTCATGATGATACACCATGGGACCCAGCAGAGTAAGGAGGAAAGCGGACGTGGAGCGGGTGGGGAACACAAGATCCAGGGATTTTAGGAGCAATTGCTGGTGTTCTGGAGAAAGTAAGTGGAAGGATAGGAGGTGGTGGGCAGATGGTGACATGTGGAATTGAGGTTACTCAGGGGATGCAGTAGTTCTCGATAAGGAAAAATCCTAGGCGTGGTGTGGTCCTAGAGGTTCTCCTCTTATCTGTAGGATGTGGTTAGCCTTCTGAATTAGAGATCTAAGGAAAACATTCTAAAAGCTCTATTAATAAATAACAGAGCTGCAGCCCAACCCCGGCACCCTCCGAGTCTAAGTCCACTACCTTTTTAATTACCTACCTACAGCTGTGTTTTTTTCCACACCAGTGAGTACGATTTCTCTTCAAAGTGTTCGGTTCCTTGTGTCATTTGCAGTGACAGATAGCAATCGCTTCTCTTCAAAGATGTGATTATATTTCCTAAAGGAAGCTGGGGCCGAGCTACCCAAGCAGGGTATGGATGCTGAGCAAGCAAAGCCCGAGAAGCTCTACGCCCCACCCTACCAGCTCACTTCATCAAAGGCTGCCCTTCCCTGCAGCAGGCAGGACTTCTAACTGAAGGTCTCGGGGTAGTTGCAGAGCCTTTTGAGAAGCTGGTGAGAGCAGGGGAGTGCATGTGTGTGCTCAATCAGGAATATGTTCCCAGGGCTGGCACTAAAAAACTTGTTGAATGAATGCAGGTTAAGAACTGGTGCTAGGGATCCACTCTGTGTGCGGGAACATCTGTTCTATTCTACACAGATGCCACTTCTTTGCAAGCCTCTAGGGGGAGGTGCCCATTTCCCATGCTTCCAGTCACTTCCAGACTCCCAGAATTGGGGTCAGCCTCTTTGAGACCTAGAAATATCCTTCGGAGGTCACAGGGCTCTTCTTTCGATCCTCACGTTCCCGTAGACTAGCCCTTCCTCGTCGCTAACCTCCTGGACATGCTCCCACATTCAGAGCATCCTGCAGGTCCCACTGGGGACTGGGCTTCAAGTTTGGTGAAAGTGAGTCCTCCAGTTCAGTCATCTAAGAAGCCATGAGGGAAATTCAAAGGATCTTTCCTCAGGGGAGCCTCCAAGGAGACCTGAAGTCAGGGCAGTGTTTACTACCACAGTGCCATGCAAGATGGCAAAGGGCCTGTACAGGGGCCTGGTGACAAAGAGCAAATAACACAAGCAGTAAAAATCGTTTTACCAATAGACAAAGAACGTAGAAAGACAAGAGTTGATTTAGATCAGGAAATGCGGGGGGAGAGCATGCAGTAATGGCAGGTTTCCAAGAGAGGAATCTGGGAATCAGAGTAGAGATTGGGACTTTTATAAGGGTTTGAGCATATGGAAAGAGTCTCAATCACAAGTGAGACTAAAACCATGTCTTTTCCTACATCGCTGAGCTGAGCACCTTGAAGTACCTATATTGTGCTTAAAATTGTCTTGTTTACAACTGTGGTTTTGACAAGACCATTCATGTCTTATCTAAAGCCAAAGGAAAAGCTAAAGGCTCACAGAAGGCCTTTAGCTTTAGATAAGAAGGTGATGATGAGGTCTATACATGTCTTATTAGAGAAGGTGGGTCAGGACTCATTAAGAGAAATGAATGGGCCTTATACCAACCGGTTCTGCTGTCTTATGACCTACCCAGAGCAGGATGTCTCAAATGGAATTCTTTTGTTGAGAGCTTTAACCCTTTCGTTGCCAGTGGAGGTGGTCGCCACACACAGCTTGTAGGGTTCTTTTGATTTCTCCAGGCCCACACGCCTCTACAGGGCTCTGATATTCCACAAAACACTGAGCACAAGCTTACCAGGCCTCTTATCTCTTCGACCACACCACCCTGAAACTGTAGTAAAGTCACCTCCTAGTGTTGCCGCATCAGATCCAACATCCAGGAGCACGAGGCAAGGTCCCACTGTGCCTTCCGTGAATAGGGTTTGACGAAGTCGAAGCGGTGGCTTCACACTTTTCTTTATCATCCCTTTGCCACGGTGGTAAGAAGCGCTAATGGCAGCAGTCAGAAGCACTAATGGTGGGTGGGGGATGTAGCTCAGTGGAATAAGTGCAAGGTCCTCAAGTGCAAGGTCCTGAGGTTGATCCCCAGTACCGCAAAAAAATAAATAAATAAAAGAAGCCCTAATGGGCTTTTTGTTACTATCACCAGCCCTCTAACATTTAAAGTACGGTGAAAAACCAGAAAGCAATGCTCATGCGCAAATCCTTCAAGGAAGGTGTGGCTGGAGCCATGGAGACAGTGTTCCCTCATAAAACGTGCTTTGTATGCTAAATAGGCTTGCTGTTGTTTGCGAGAAGGGACAATGAGTCATCTGTGTCATGTGTGCTACTACATCTGCTGTTGGCCCCAGAATTCCAGAGTGGTCCAGTGCAACTTTAAGGCAAGATGCCTTACAGCTCGGGCTTGCCAGTCTGTCTTGGTCTGCCCTTCGCCCTTCAAAGGGCTCCACCCCATCATAATAACACAGAGCCAGACTCATTGTTTCTTCCAGAATAAAATCGCTAATGCTTCCTGAGTACCTAAGGACTGCTTCTCTTGTTTGCGGAGTTACACACTTGGGAAGCAGCAGTCTTCTTGTGTGTGCCAGCAGAAACTTTTCATCTGCTTCCTATCGAGATAATACGGTCTAACACGCAGTGCATAAACTCTCTGGCTAGGGATCGAACTGTCTGGGGTCAAAGCTGAGCACCATCACTTAACCTAAGGAAGTGTCCATCAGCTTCCTTATCTGCAAAATGGGCATAATAATAATGAAGCCTGTCTCAAAAAGCTGAGAGTCTGTGAAATGCAGCTGTCATCTTTTTGCAGCATCTGTAAGTGTTCAGTAACTGTTAACCATTGTAATTGAGACAGGTATGTTTTTGTTTGCTATTTTGTTTATTCTATTTGGGGGGGTGTCGTTCTGTTTGGGTTTGTTTTGTTTTGTTTTGTTTTGTTTTGTTTTGTTTGAGACAGGGTCTTGCTAGTAGTTCAGGGTGGCCTTGAGAACTCACAGGGCAGCCCAGGCTGGTCTCAAGCTTGTAGCAATCCTCTTTCCTCAGCCTTCTGAGTACTGGGATTACAGTCGTGTGCCACCACACCTGGCAAGACTCTGTTTGGATTACTGGGTAAATTTCATTCTGACCAAAGTCAATAAAAGTGGTCAGGCTTTAAGTAAGTCTGAGCTTCAAACTATTCGAACACTGGGTGGGGTGCTGATGTCAGCCTCACAAGACTCCTGGGAGCCAAATGGCCTTTGTCAAGCAGTTTGTACAAAAGAGACTTCATTCAAAGCCTTGTTGAATTAACTGGGGCTTCCTTTAAATAAAGGCTTGTTTTCAGAAGCTTTCTTTTTCCAACAAGGAAAAGAACACAATGGGTTCCAAGTAATCTACAGTCCTCATCACAGCTTGTCACAAACACCTGGCTCATCTTCTCAGCCCGAGAAAAAACACACACACAGACACACTCACTTGCTAATTTCAGGACACAGCCTCAGCTTGGTGTTTCCAAAACATTCGCTGACAAACTTCCTCTTGCTGTGTAGTTATTTCCTGGAAAAACAGCAAAAACTGTTTCACACTGACAATATGTCTTCAGTTGCTGCCGAAGTTAAGTAAAAGTACCATTGTTACTATCAATTTAAGAAAATGCTTTTAAAAGTTAACTCTTTCAAAAAAAGATACTTTTTCCTTTCTTTGCTGATAAACATGAAAAGTGAACTGTGGCTAACATTGATTTCAGGCAGAGACAGAACTCAGGAATTGGGTTAATGGTTGTTTATTTTAACTGAAAGTAAATTTCATGTTTGGGCAACATACTTGGTTCTTCAAAAAACCGTTGTTACAAACACAGAGTTAAGGCACTGATGGAACGTATAAAAGTCACAAACATTTGGGGTTTCACATAACAAAGAAATAGCTCAAATGCTTTTCAAAATATTTTAGGATCCAAGGCACAAGGACGTACTTTCAGAGAATACAGGAATGTAATCTGGGAGGGAAAAAGGCATATTGGAGCGATTTGTTTCCTTTTAAACACTGAGCGGAACAAAGCAGTATTCAGCTTCACATACTGACATTAAATAGTTTATGCAGAATCACTTCACCTACATCCAAAGACAGGGCTCTCATTGTGTTTATTCTGAAAAATAATTGCATAGATACATGTAATCCACCCCAGGCTGGCAGGTTTTCTGGGGAGGAATCTCCATTATTTAGAAGAGGACCAACTTAACTCTAATTTAAATGACCATGATGTCAATTTTGTTTTGTTTTGGTGGTGCTAGGAATTAAACTCAGGGCCTCACCACATGCTAAGCAAACACGCTACCACTGAACTATTTCCCCAGACCCTTCAAGACCCATGTGGGAGGGCAACTTTGAGGGAGCCATTCTCTTCTCCCATAGTTGATCCAGACCAAAATTTCATCAGCATTTTTTGTACACAATTTCCATAACCATCTCATCCAAATAGATCCCAGTTGCACCATTTCCACAAGAAGAGAGAGAAGGGCCAAAAAACTGCATACACACTTCAGCAGTTCGCTGTGCTAATAGATGCTTGGAAGCCAATGGCCTCCACTTTGAGCACCTCTTTGTCATTGGATAGGCCAAAGGTAACTTACATTAATCTTATGATGTCTTAATAAATTTACTATTAAAATATTTATACAAGTTTTTCTTTTCTTGATGTATATAATTTTTGGTCCTATCTATCATCTATCTATCTATCTAAAGGGGTTCAAGAGATGCCAGGAGAGGGAGGGAAGGGAAGGAGATAAAAGAGGAATTAAATGTCATGTACATCCACCAGTTTCCACAATGAATGTAATCTTTATGTACTACAAATGTGTACCAATTAAAAAAACAAAGCCACATAAAATCCAATAGATGAATGTAGAAAGATTATGGGAAAGATGAAACAATTATGAGTATGAAAAGTTTATAGAAAAGTAAATACAGTTAGGTATGGTGGAGGACACCTGTAATCCGTGGACTCGGGAGGCTGAGGCAAGTAGGGCCAGTGCAAGTTTGAGGCCAGCCTGGGTTACACAGCAAGACTACTGGACTCCATAGCAAGACCCTATGTCAAAAAAAAAAAAAATGCTGTTAAAGTACTGTTGAGTTTTTGTGTTTTGCTTTGTTTCGTTTTGTTTTTGAGAAAGAGTCTCACTATGTAGTTCAGATTAGCTGAACTCACTATGTATCCCAGGCTGGCCTCAACTCAAAGTGATCCTCCTGCCTCAGCCTCACTAGTGCTGGGACTATAGGCATGTGCCACCATGCCTGGCTTAGTACTGTTGGATTATAACCCAAAGTATAAGATAAATCTCCCTGAGTCCATAGTGGTAATAAATACAGAAGTGGGTGAACACAGATAAATCTGATTTTCAAAAGAATTCTGCATAATTTACATAGGTATTCCACCTGCAAGGGAAGGGAGTATAAATTCCTGTCCTGAAGTGTGAGCTGTGTATACAGACTCCTCGCAAAAGTACAGTTTGGGAAAAGGGGAGAAAATAACAACTTTACAGTGGAGAACCCTGACAAATACCTCCTCAGCCAGGGGATTAAGGTCAAAATCAGCAAGAGGTTGTGTCGATATGACCTGCCTTTGATACGATGTGATGGAAATGTATTATTACTTCTGTGGTCTCCCTCCCAAACACTTATAGCCCAGGTACAACCACCACAAAAACATCAGGAAATTTCTAGCAGAGAAACATCCTACAAAATATTTCACCAAGCCAAGCCTGGTGGCACATGCGTATAATCTCAGCACTCCGGGAGACTGAAGCAGGAGGATCACAGGTACAAGCTCTGCCTGGGTAGCTGAGCAACTCGGTGAGACCTTGTCTTGAAAATCAAATCAAATAAAAATCAAATCAAGTCAAATATTCTGGCATTATAGCTCAGAGAAAAGGACCTGAGTTCAATTCCTAATATCAGGGAAAAAATTGACCAGGACTCCTTAAAATTGTGAAGGTCATCAAAGCAAGAAAATCCTGAGAACTTCACAGCCAAGAGGCACTAAGGAGACATCACAACTATATATAATATCGTATCACAGATGGAATCCTGGAACAGAAAACAGATATGGGGAGAAACTGAGGAAATCTAAACAAAGTTGATATTGTTTCTTTAATTATATATAGCAAATATACCACACTAATGTACATGTTAACTATAGGGGAACCTGGGTGCTGGGTATATGGGAATTCTCTGTGCTGCCTTTTCAATTATTCTGTAAATCTGAAAATAAAGTCGTTTAATTTTTTAAAAAAGCATGGTCCCTTCTGGCTCAGGAGAATAAGAAGAACAGGAGGAGACTGTGGGTGGCTGCCCAGGGCAGCAGCAGCCATTACTTAACTCTCACTGTCCCGTTGCCCAGAAACGAATCAAGCTGGATCAGGCACCATCTTTGCCTGACTCCTACACAAGCGTCCGAGTGAAACATCGAGCAATCTTTTGATGTGAACCTGGGGTGAGGGAAGCATGTTTTCCCGAGGACTACCTCCATCTCTCATCCCGCCTCCACTCCACCTCCTGCTCACCCCCCAGCCCAACCGGCTGCTCTGTTTCCTCCACCCTCCCCGCGGCCTCCAGTCACTGAGGAAGGACAGTGGTAGAAGTCACACAGAAGGTGGTAGGGGTGGGAGTGTATGAGTGAGAGGGTGATCAACACGCAGAAAAACAGTGCCAGCCCCAAATAAGCAAGCACACCACTCTCCCACCATCTGGGGCCTTCCGAGCGATCAGAAGTCCAGTAGCACAGACACTGGTCATACCCGACAAAAGAGGTATGACCATCACCCTAACACACCCATCATTGTACAGGAGACCTGCCTTTTCCCTGACAGTCCCAAGACAGTTGGAAATTACTCTGTAGGGAAGACAGAATTCCATCTCGAGATGGTCAAAGAGTCTTGATGTGTTGTTGTCACAATGTGCACCAGTCACAAAGGCCTGTGTGGGAAATGCCCAGTAGAGTCCCTTCACAACATTCCTTCTGTGCCTGTGTTTAGGTGAAGATATGCTGTGAATGGCCAAGGGGAGAAAAGCACCATGTCCTTCCAGAGGACCCTCCCAGACACTAGTCTTCATCTCCTGAGATCTCCGCTTCCTAGCCATTCACTCTGCCACACTATAGACTGTGTCATAACCCAGAAAGGCTAGATCTCTCCAAAAGCAAATAGAAACTCAACAGTGACTTCAGCTGTCTGACATCCCAACCCTCTGTCTGTCACCCCACTAGGCTAGTACCACTCAGAATATGACCCATAATCGTGTACTCATCTGAAAATTGTCACAAAGAGACAAGGACAAAGGTTGAGAATAAGCATCCAGGGTCTTTTACCATTTGACCCAGTTGCAACATTCAAGTATGTGATCTGCAGGATTATACAGACCAGATTAGGTGTTAGAGAGTCCCTACAAGAACTGGTAGGTGGAAGAAACTACCTCTTAGGTGCACAGTAGGGCCACAGCTGGGTCAATGTAAGCTGAGATGTTCCATTAAAGTGTTTTCCCCGCCTCTTCTAGCTTCAGCCTTAAAGCAGGTGTTTCTTACTCTTCCCACACCTGAATCCTAGAGGAGAAGTCTTTCTCCCAGGGAAGTATGTTGAAGTCCAGGCCTACACCTTGCCCTTCTAGCTTCATGTCCTTCCTAACCTGGATCACCAGACAAAACTCCACGAACACTCAAATGCCTCAAACCTTCACTCTTCACATTTCTGCCATGAAACAATCTCTTCTTATTTTCAGGCCATGCACTCCAGGACATGACATCTGGCCTTCTCACGATTGTATCACACGATCTGGCATGCACACCTGAATGGACTCCCATGAAGCTGTAGGCCTGTCCCCGCCTTGTGTCCGTTAGTCTGGTCCTAACACAGCAGCCCCAGCTTCTATGGGCGGCTATGAAAGGCACACCACAATTCTCACCACCACTCAGAGCAGTCAACAGCATCAGGCAGACACCTATCTACTCAGCCCCATATCCCACTGCAGAGCATGAGGACGGCTGGGTGAGTCTTGGACAGTCCCAGACACAGAAGTCCTTTTCTCTGCTGGAATGAGTAAATGACATGTAATTTCACTGACTTTTCTTTTTAGGTCCAGCTACGTGCTACTTAACAATTACACAACTTGTAAATGAAGGTCATTAAAAATTTAGCATTTGGAAACTAAAATTGAATGTGGACTTTGCTAAAAGCTCAGCTGCTGTGTTCCACCTAGAAGCCTGGCTGCCCTAGACCCCTGGCATCTGGGCAGAATCCCTGCTTGTGCCCACATACCCTCATTTGGAATTCCTACTGTTTGGGGGAAAGTGACTTTGTTAGCAGTGAGTTATTAGCCTTAGGTTGAGTTGGTCAAGCAGCTATTTTGGCTTTTTATTATTCTTTGTATAAATTACCTTCAGTTTAGCTCTGTCACCAGCTTCACTTGTTTGGGTCATGGGGCTCACATTACTAGATACAGAACTACATATTTCAATTAAGATTTTTTTGGCCTAGGGCTGAGGATCTAGCTCAGCAGTGTAGCGCCTGCCTGGAAACCCTAAGGTCAGGAATTTGATTCCCAGTACAAAAAAGAAGCGTTTTGGCCTACAATTTTCCAGTGACTAAGACTTCAAGACACATTGCGGTTTAAGTGCTCTTATTGTAACAGCAGATGTATACACAACCTACTCAACATTTGTTTGGGCAATGACATTTCATTTGGCATATGTTGTTTGTAAACTGATGCTATTGAAATTACTTGTAACATAAACTCAACACAAAAAAGTACTTTGTGTCTATAGAACATTGTTTTATAATAAGGATTCTTGTATACAAACTGCAACATTTGCCTTTTCCTTATCTGCAGGTCATTACTGCTAGGTTTGTTTCTCAGGTGAAAGTAGGTTGGACAGATGGACCTAGAGTCTTGCACGTCAGTGTCCCGAACTTCTCCATTCAGAAGAAACACATGTCAATAACTGCACCATCTTCAAGGAGAGCAGGTTCTGCCCATGTGTTCTCCATACGTTTGCAAAACAACATTGAGTCATCAGGTTTTCCAGAACCAAGGGCAAGTTCCACACAGGTATACTTTGCCTCCATCCTACTATATAAATGGTCCCTGCATTTTCCGGCTTCTTTCTCATCCTAGGTTCAAAGATCCTGAACCAAGATGAGCTAGGTCTAAGGCCTTAATCACTCACCAGCTCCCACTCTTACCCAGAGCCTGTCTAGAGAAAGCCCTTCCCAGCCTCACAGTAGGAAGGGGAATATGCATAGCGTGGGGAGGGCTTCCCTAGTCTTTTTTCATGCTACTCCAGGAGTCCATGTCCCTCCTCAGACTTTTTAGGGACCTTCAGAAGAGAGACCTAATCAGGTAGACCAACCTGTAGACCCAGCTTCCCCAGGAAAATGAAATTGGGCCTGGTAACTAGAGGAGAATCTAGCTTTTACCCAGAATGGACTCTGGGAAGATGTCCCAGCCCCAGGAAGAAGATGTGGACTTCCAAGTCACCTGAATTGAGTACCAGATCTCAGCCCCACTCCTCCCCAACCATTCCATTCAAGGCAGAATTGGGTGAGGCCAGGTGGGCAACTGTGACCAACCATCCCCCTGCTGCCTGGAGGACTTCTCGTTGGCAGGCCACAGCTGCAGGGCATGTTCTATCCTGGGAGCTGCCAGCAGTGGCTAGAGCTGAGCATGGGCGCCCACATGCTGAGAGGTGGGCGTGGGGAACAACACAGGCAAGTTGCCGGGGGTTTGTAGATGACTGGGCCTGCTTCCGAGTGTGGTCAGCTCTACCTGGGCATGCTTACACTGCCCTGGTACCCTCTGATAGACGTGGGTTTGCTGTAGAGTCAACTGTTCAAGGGTCTCCCTTCTCCCAACAGGAAACACACAATGTGGCCCATGTAACAGCAGGCAGACAATGAGCTGAAGCTGCTCAGGGCCATCTATGCTGCAACTCGCTGCTTACGTGTTCCCCTCAGTCTGCTTAATGTGTGCCGTTGTGCAGGAACTAGCACCAAGAAACCAAGAACCAAATCAAAGTTCAACTCTCCACCTTGCCACAACCTTGGGGTACCCTTCAAGACCAGACAGCTCAATTTTCCCATGCATAAAATGAGAGAGGTGTGAAAGATAGACTCAAAGGCCATTTATTTCATTATTTTATTTATTGGTTGAGACAGGATCTCACTATATGGTTTAGGCTGGCCTTGAACTCACTATGCAGCCCACACTGGCCTCAGATTCTCAGGGATCCTCCTGCCTCAGCCTCCCAAGTGCTAAGATTACAGGCATGTGCCACCACACCCAGCGTGAAGGCTCCCTGTGATCCAGAGCCTATATTCTCTTTTGAGTGAGTACATTCCCAGATCCAAGATCTTTGCATTATATGTGAACTGGGCTCTCAGATCCCATGGAACTGTGTCCTGTTGCACATGCCCACATGTATGTATGCGCTGGAGGAGGGGAGGCCCTAGAACAATGTCCTCTCTCCAGACCTCCTCAATAGACGGAAGCCACTGGCTTCCTCCCTTTCCTGCCTCCTGCATGCCAGCAAGACTGAGGACTGCAGGGAGGGAGGGGATGGGAAAACCAGCCCAAGTGTCCCCTGGTTTGTCCTTGCCATAACTGCCCCTTCAAGTGGCCCCTGACCAAACCTTCTAGCTATGCCGTTCCCAGCCTTGGGGGGCTGGCTGTGGGGGCGCCCAGGAATGGGAAGCAGATCCTTTCTCCCCACCCCTCTCCCTGCTACCCCTCCCACCCAAGCCACCTCATTTCCTCTTCCTCCCCAGCACTGAGCGCACTGACTAGCACTGGCAGAGCACTCAGACCCACAGCAAAGCCCAGGCCCAGCTGGTCCTGGCTGGCCTGCGTCAGCCTCCGGAGTATGGTCAGGCCGGGGCTCCCTTTCCTGCTCCCCATTCTCTTTCTGGCTTCTGATGTTGGTAAGTCTTCCCTGAGCCACATACCCCATTTCTAGGTGCCAAGGCCCTGCTTCCATACATCCCCAGCCCCAGCCCCGGCCCCATCCTATCACCAAGACAGACGGGGCTGGGGAACTCTGGTTTAACGGGCCCAGAGTTTCAGTTTTACAGGATGAAAAGAGTTCTAGAGATAGATCTTGGGGATGTTTGCACACTATTATGGATGATTCTACAGCACTGAACTGTATGTTTACAACTGGTTAAGAGAGTAAATTCTAGGTCATGTATATATTTACCACAATAAAAAAAATTGGGGAAAAAAAGACAGAAACGCTGTCATCACTGCCATGTCTCTGGTCCACCAAAAAATGATCTTAGAGCCAAGAAAACTCAGTTAAGTGCTAGAAATCACTGCAGCCCAAGGCTAGAGGAGGGGAGGGAGACAGCCACTAAAGGATCCCTGGGACATCCTCAGGGGGTGCTCGCAGGCCTGGTGTGTGGAGTTCAATTAATTATTGGAAAGATATCTACTGAACATGGACAGTGGTCCATTAGTTGACTGACTGACAACTTCGAGGCCTATACAATGGGTTTTAACAACTCTGACTGCCGACAGTGGATGTGGAGTTTAAAGGAGATGTGTGTAGAGCACTTGGCACAAGATGTGGCGCATGGAAGGAGTTTCTGCGTAAGTAGCGGCTGATTCCTTTGGTCTCTGGTTGGAGGACAGAACACAGAAGATGCCTTTGAGTGGTTCATGGTCCAATGGGGGAGCATAGGACAGAAGATGAAACCTGAAGAGAGATAGATGCAAGGAGCACCAGGCAATCAGCTTACTTTCGCTTGGGTAATGGGCAAAAACAGAGTCAGGAAAGATTTCACTAAGAGGCTGGTGGCTAGAACAATAAGTGTGAGTCTCAGAGAGGTGGAGGAACTGCCCCTGTAGGGAGAGCGGCTGGAAGGGCAGTGCCGGCAGGAAGGGGCTCAGGAGAATGCATGGTATCCTGAGGGCAATGGGGAGCCATGGGAGGTTGTAAGCCAGACAATCACAGGGCGGTTTGAAGCCTTAGGTGGATCTCTTTAGAGGATGGGCAGGGGAACGGGCTTGCGGCTGCTGGGTTGCTCCAGGTGACTAGGGCTGAGGGCTGAACAAATGCAGGCTTGGGAAATGGCAATGAAGTCAAGAAACTTTAGGAAACGACCTGCAAAATTTCATAACTGGTTGGGGGAGACAACACAAAGTTTAGTAGTATGGATGTAAGAGTTAAACAACCCACCTCTGCTGGTTACTAACTGTATGACCTTGGGTAAGTTACTTAACTTCTCTGAGCCTGTATTCCCTGGCCATAAAATAGGGATAATAAACACACACCTCCCAGGATAGCCAGGATGATAGACTGAGAGAATGTCTGGTGAGTGAGTGAGTGCTCAGTGCCCGACTGACATCCAGTAAACATGGACTATGGCATGGGAGTCTGAGATGACTCCTAGGCGTCTCACGTGGCAGGTGCTGCATGCTGAGTCAGGGAGTATAGGAGAGAAACAGGTTTGGGAAAAGCCTGTGGAAATGGCGTTCCAAGCTGAAGGCCATCCTAGGGTTACTGACTCAGATGTGACTGTTAGAATCAAGGAGGTGGATGTGCTTGCTCAAGGACGCCTGTAGAGTAATTATTTTCTCCTCTATAAAATAAAAGGATATCAGCTTCACCTGAGGTTATGGGGATGCAGCTGGAAGAAAGCTGCTGGTACCTGGTAGGCAGCCCAGAAATGCCAGCATCATTCATGCACGGTAGACTTTTGAACAATATTAACTGACACGCTAAGTGGCCTTTGAATTAATTAGTTACTTGACAGTAGTTAACAGGCAGGGACCCAGAGGGAGGGGCTCTGGAGAGCTTGGAATGGCGGAGCTGAGACGAGCTAGTTGCACTGTCCCCAGTCTGGCCTGGAACTGGCTCTACCTCATCTCTGCCCACCGAGGGGCGAACATTTTGTGCTCTGGGCATGTCAGGCGGACAGCCCCACCCAACACCATCAGTTTTCTTCCCAAGCCTCTCTCCTGCCTTTCCTTTCACTGCCCCTGATCTCAGTCTCTCCCCCTTTTCTGCTCACCCCATGTGTCCTGCCTGAGCTTTAGAAACCTTCAAGCTTACTCTGCTGGAAGCAGCTCCCCACTGCGCCTGCCCCAGGCTGGCATAGGGGCCCCTCTCCATTCCAATGTACAGCAGCCTGCATCTGGTAGCTCTGGCCATGACTCCCTCCCACTAGGCAGTGGGCACTTGGAAGGCAAAGGCCAAGACCCACCTGTATCTGCCCATCTGGACCCCTGCCTGCCCTTCTCTCTCAGCCAGGCAGGGCCAGCTTCATTTTTGCTCCAGGCCCCCTTAAATAACACCACAACAAACGCAGATGTCTACAGGGAGCAGGAGGGGCCCTAGAGAAGGTTCGGGTCTGGATGATGGGCCTAGCCTAGCCTGCAGCCTTGTGGTGGGGGCAGGGAGAAGTGGTTCCATGTTACCTTGGCAAAGCACTTTTAGAAAGGAGTCAGGAAAGGGGCCTGCCGGGGAATAAAGTAAGGAAACAGATCGTTACCTCTGAAGGCCGGGCAGCCAAGGGAAGCCAGCTGGCAGGAGAAGGGAGGAGGTGGGCAGCCAGAGAAGGATTTGTGCTCTTGTTTTACTCTTTCAGGATCAAGAGACTTGAGAGCAAAAGGCTGGTGCACATGGAAAGGGACAGGAGGGCGTAAAAATGCCTGATAAAATAAGTGTCTGTGGGGTCTGTGGGATGTGACAGCGAAAGGAAGAGGGGTGAAGGCTGGGAGACCTCTGCGACGGCCTCTGCAATGAGCTCAGAGGCCTGGAACCAGGGGCTCTGGAATCAGAGGGTCGGCTGGGTCTACAGTGAAGGAAGTCACTGATGTCCCGGCCCCAGGTGCTGCTGTGGACCTGACACTGCTGGCCAACCTGCGCCTCACCGACCCCCAGCGTTTCTTTCTGACCTGCGTGTCCGGAGAAGCTGGGGTGGGCAGGGGCTCCAACACCTGGAATCCACCGCTGCTGCTGGAAAAGGACAACAGCATAGTGCGCACCCTCTCATCCGGGCAGTCCCTGCGTCTGGCACACAACGGCTCAAACCAGGTCACACTGCGAGGCTTCTCGAAGCCCTCAGACCTGGTGGGCGTGTTCTCCTGCGTGGGCGGCACAGGGCTGCGGCGAGCTCGAGTGGTCTATGTTCACAACAGCCCCGGGGGTGAGTCTGGCTGCAGGGAGGGAGCCTCAGGAGGACGATGCCCCTGGCCACTGACCCCCACCCTCCACCCACAGCCCACTTGCTCCCAGACAAGGTCACACATACAGTGAACAAAGGCGACACTGCTATACTTTCTGCGCGTGTGCATAAGGAGAAGCAGACAGATGTGATCTGGAAGAACAACGGTGAGAGGGGCATTTGGCTGGACAGGTGGGCCCAGCATTTCTTCTGCTTTGACCTCATTACCCTGAAACTCTCATTACCCTTTGACCTCATGACCCTTGTAACCCTCCTGACCAACCTCCAGGACCTCCTGTCTGTCCTGAGCCAGATCCAGGTCCAGGGGATGCACCTGGATCCATTTCATCTTTAGATCTGTACTCAGAGGACCAGGAGCCTTTGGTCAGATACCACCTTAAGTACTATGTTAAGTGTCTTTGACTCGTTCCTGGGAGCTAGCAGGGACATAACCCACTCGGGAAGAGAACCACAGTTCCCAAAGGCAAGAAGAGAACTGGTAACAGTATGCCCACCGTAGGCCCAGGAGGCCTTTCCCAAAGTCCTGTCCAGCCCAGACCCTTGCTGCCAGAGATGGATGTGCTGAAGTCCAGGGCACACCCCTTGGATCTCCATCCCATGCCTACCTTCACACCAACCCTGTCTGGGCCTGCCCGTGTGGCTCCAAAGATTCCCACCTCAGCCTCAGACCCACAATTTCCACTCACTTGCTTCCATGGGCTCCTGAGAGAGGACGACCCTTCCCTGGCACCCAGAAGTTTTCCCTCGAGCTCCGGGCCACTGGAACTGACAGGAGATGTGGAAGGAGGCAGGGAGGGCTGTGTCACTAGAGCTTCCATGCAGCCTGAACAGCAGAAAGCAAGACCTCAGATGCCACCTGAATTGTGCCCAAAAGGGAATTGGGAAGACGTAGGAGACAGACACAGAAAGAAGGGCATTCCAGGAGAGGAACCGAAGAGAAAAGGCAGGCGGGTCTGAAATACCAGAGGTTTGTAGAAGAGAAACAAGCAATTCGGGAGTTTTGGAATGTTAGGAGTCAGAGAGGGTGTGGAGAGCTGTGGGGCTTGGGAGCTCAGCAGGAGCCAAACTGGTAGGAACAACATGCTAAGGAGCTGAGTTTTGTCCCGAGCACAGTGCAGAGCTGTAAGAGGAGCCAAGGTATCCATGTATAAAAATCTCTCGTGCTGACAAATATGAGGCCAAGGTGGAGGCGGAGTGCCCAGGAAAGGGGCTATTAGGGTCTGGTGCCAGGGTGGGGGCACTGGATGTGGGGAAAAGTAGGCTGCTCTGAGATAAGGATGGGGTGGACCAATGGGACTTAATGACTTTCTGCATGATTTGTAGGGCAGAAGGAGGGTACTTCTCAGCTTTTTGGTTGGGTACTAGCATCTCTTGGGTGTCTTTCCCAGTCTGATCACTGTGCCTGGGGCGTATTAATGTGACTTGGGCCTAGGGAGGAGATACCAATTCTCACATGGTGCTAAGGCCCCTGACCTCACCTCACCCTGCCCCCAGGATCCTACTTCCATAACCAGGACTGGCAGGAGGCCACGGATGGGCGATTCGTGCTTCGGCTCGCAGATGCACAGCCAGCAGCCAGCGGCATCTACAGTGCCACTTACCTGGAAGCCAGCCCCCTGGGCAGCGCCTTCTTTCGGCTCATCGTGCGGGGTCAGAGGCGAGGTTGGGGTGGTGTAGGAAGCTGAGAGTTCTGTGGGTATTTCCTGTGGGTCCCAGGATTCCCAAGGTCCCCAGAACTACCCCAGTCTTCAGCAGCCATGGTTGGTTCCTCCAGGTTGTGGGGCTGGGCGCTGGGGGCCAGGCTGCAGCAAGGAATGCCCAGGCTGCCTGCATGGCGGTGTCTGCCATGACCATGATGGCGACTGTGTGTGCCCCCCTGGATTCACCGGTACCCGCTGTGAACAGGGTAAGGGGAATGGAAATGGACCCAGGCAAAAAAGGATGCCTGCCTCTGGGAAAGATCCTAGAACCGTGGGGATAGAGCTTGGAGGGTGAGGATGTGGGCTGTGTCCCAGACCTTGCACCTGACAGGCTCATCCACACACCTTCCCTGCAGCTTGCAGAGAGGGCCGTTTTGGACAGAGCTGCCAGGAGCAGTGTCCAGGTACATCAGGATGTCGGGGCCTCACCTTCTGCCTCCCAGACCCCTATGGCTGCTCCTGTGGGTCTGGCTGGAGAGGAAGCCAGTGCCAGGAAGGTATGAACTAATCCACTCTCTGTGCCACAAGCTTGGCCCAGAACCTTCACTCTGACCAATATACATGACAAGCCCTCCATAGTCACCTAACCAGTGGCCCCTACACTCAGCCTGTTGTGCAAGCCACGCCCCCCCATGCCCTTATGGCCCCCTGACCTATCCCTTCTAACCACACGTCCTCTCTCCCCAGCATGTGCCCCTGGCCACTTTGGAGCTGACTGCCGTCTCCAGTGCCAGTGTCAGAATGGCGGCACCTGTGATCGATTTAGTGGCTGTGTCTGCCCCCCTGGGTGGCATGGTGTGCACTGTGAGAAGTCAGGTATGAGCGCCTGGGTCTCTGTGACCTCTCAAGACAAGTCAGCCTCCCCCAAATGCATCTCCCTGGCTTAGAGGACACTTGCCCTCCTTTCACTGTTACGGCCCACATCCTGCCCTCAAGAAATACAGAGCAGGAGTTCTCACCATAGCTTGGCGGGTGACAGCCCAGGGTGCAAGAGAGCCTGGAGGAGGCCCCTGACTGTGTGAAAGAGAGTCAGAAAAGGCTTCTGGGAGGAAGTGAGAGCTGAGATTGGATATGAAGGACAAGAGAGAAAACACTAACAAAGACTGTAGGGGAAGCACAGGAGTTGAGACTCTGGCTTGAGTAGCGGGGCAGTGAAGTCGGGGGCTAGAGGAGTGGTCAGAAGAGATTAAATCATAACAGACAAGGGGGCTTAACTTAGCAAGATAAGGACAAGAGGGAACTGCTGAAGGAGCGCCAGGTGGTCAGACCTCTCACTGCTGGGCAGAGTGCAGAAGCAGGCATCTGTGGCTGAGCACCAGAAACAAACGAAGCCTCAACAGTATTCTGGCTGTGAGAATTGCAAGGGGTCTGCTTGCTGGCACTAGAGGACGTTAGGAAGTGTGTTGTGAGGAGATGTAGCAGGTCGACCAGCTGATCGAGGATGCTGGAGGAGTCATGCAGGACTTTGCATGACTCTCAGGCCTGAGTGGCTGGAAATGTGGTGCCTCCGCTAAGATGCAGAGCATGGCACAAGGGGCACGTTGGTGGTCATGGTCACGTGTGTGCCCCATGGTAGCGCCAGTGTGAGTGTCCTCGCTCTCTCCCTAGACCGGATCCCCCAGATCCTTAATGTGGCCTCAGAACTGGAGTTCAACTTGGAGACGATGCCCCGGATCAACTGTGCTGCGGCAGGGAATCCCTTCCCAGTCCGGGGCAGCATGGAGCTGCGCAAGCCAGACGGTACCGTGCTTCAGGTCAGCCGTGATGACTGCGAGGCCCCTGCTCCTACTCCAGACCTGTAGCCCCTCTCAATTTATGAAATCTCTGCCCACTAGCCTGGGCTTGGCTCAAGCAGGGCCAGGCTGATTGGTGGTGACTGCCACTGGGCCTCTGTCCTGCCAGCCTTCCATACGGACGACTGTTTCTGCCTCCGGGGCACATATTTTCTGTTTTCTGTACCCCCTCCTTGTCTCTCTTAGTCCACCAAGGCCATTGTGGAGCCAGACAAAACCACAGCCGAGTTTGAGGTACCCCGCTTGGTTCTTGGGGACAGCGGGTTCTGGGAGTGCCGAGTGTCCACATCTGGAGGCCAAGACAGCCAACGCTTCAAGGTCAATGTCAAAGGTCAGTGATGATCTAGGGCCATGGAGGATGGGTAATGAGTAGAGAAGGCACTATGTGATGCTGCTCAGACTCTGGTCCAAGCAGGCGTGGCAAAGACATCTCAGGTCACAGCCCAGTTCCAGGCCAAGAAGAGGACTTATGGTCAACCAGAGGGTGGAGCTGGGCAGTGAGAAGGCTAGAACAGAGCTCAGTCTCATCTAAAAAGGACATCCCAAGACCCAGAAACTGGGGACACCCTCCTCTAATTTCATCTGGTCTCCTGCCTGCCATGTATCCCCACCACACACACAGAATGCCTCTAACTCTGCCTCTGCCATGCTGCTTCTTGCTTTTGAGTTTACCAGAGCAAGAACAAGTGTCCACAGGGGGCTGTGAAGTTCAAGGATGACCTGCTCACTGTGCGGAGGTGACACATGCGTAGGAGCCTGCCAGGTGGAAAGGAGAGAAGTGCTCAGAGCAAACTCTTCCTCCCTAGACTAGGTATCCCTTTACCCTCTCAGCACCTCAAACCTGAGCAGTTCACCCGCTGGGGTCACGTTTCCCTCACTTCTGATCTCCTCCAAGCAAATGCTAGCTGCCACTGTCCTCTCTTTCACTATGACACTATTTCCTGGTTCTTTACCATCCCACCCAGTAGCCCCTCTACCACTAGGATCCACCTTCAGCCTTTCCTCACTGTCCCAACCCAAGGCTTTGAATTCAGACAAGGAGTTCCAAATCCTGTCTCTAAAATTCCTAGCCCCATCCCCTTCAGCAAGTTACTGAAGCTCTCATAGTTCTCTCTGTGAAATGGGGGTATTAGCACTCACTGGGAAGGTCTGGTGTAAAGACTAACCTAGGTGACGCATGAGGCTGTCACACTTCTGGCATCTGGCACAGTGTGTTGCTCAGTGTATGCTCCCAAGATGTCAGCCCTCCTCCTGCATGTGATGTATAGCCAGATCCCTCTCCTGACTCCAAGACCTCCACGAAGTTTTTTTTGTTTGTAGTGGGAATCGAACTCAGGACCTTGCACTTGCCAGGCAGGTGCTTGTGCCACTGAGCTATATCCCCAGCCCAAGACCTCCATGAAGTGAGGCATTTTCTGTGGAGGTCTGAAGCCAGTGTGGAAGTTAACTGTATGTGATTTAGAGGTGTGTTTTATATAAAGCTACCTCCTGAAAGTCAGATCCTCTATGCAAAGCAAAGACACAGGGGCTCCTCGGGATCCAAACTGTTCCTTCTTCTCCTCTGAGAGCGGCACCTCCTCTGACATGCTCTTTGCTGCAGGATGCTGCACATCCATCTTAGCCAGCCAGCTGGCCTCCTTTCCTTCCTTCATCCCTCTCTCCTTTCCTTCCTAGAAATCCAGTCTGGTAAGTATTTGGAAGAGGCAAGGAGACCTGTGAAGGCATTTGTCCACTAATCTGGAGAGAAAACCTAAAGCCAGAATAGGGGCACTGACCAGAGTTAAGAAGCCAGGCAGGAACACAGAAACTGGGGTAGAAGCAATTAATTTGAGGTGGCCTGACCAGCCAGATGGAGCTCAAACCCTCCTAGTTGTGGCTACTTACGCAAGTTATTCAGAGTCCCTGAGCCCCAGCTTCTTCATTCATGACCTCAGGGTGGCCCCGTCCGAAAGGCAGTTGTGAGAGTTAGAGGTCATGCTTAAGAAGCACCGGCGGCAGAGCAGGGACAGAAAGTGGTGAATGGTGAGGGGAGGGCAGCAAGCAGGTGACTTCCAGGTTGTCTCCCTGCCTTGGATCCCAGCCCTTCCATCTGTCCCGTGCTCCGTGGATAGAGTGCTCTCCCAACCCCTGCTGCTGTGTCCTTTCCCCCTCATTTAACACTGCGGAACCCAAAGCTGCTCTGCGGCCCAAATTCTCCTCCCTGAACCCTGCCCGCTCCATTCACCACACCTTGTCCAGAACATCCCCAACCCAAACAAATATGCCAAAGCACATAGTGTCCCTCTTTCTGAGGACAGGATAGGCCTGTGGGCAGTGCCTCACCCTGGGCCTTCTGACAGTGCCCCCAGTGCCCCTGGTTGCACCGCGGCTCCTGGCCAAGCACAGCCGCCAGCTCGTGGTTGCTCCTCTGGCCTCGTTCTCTGGGGACGGACCCATCTCCTCCGTTCGCCTGCACTACCGGCCCCAAGACAGCACCATGGGCTGGTCTGCGATTGTGGGTAAGTGGGAAGAGAACTAGAGATGGCAGGGGTGGGGGCATGGCAGGGCATAAAGTGTGAATGCAGGGAGGGACTGGAGGAGGACAGGGCTAAGGGTGACGGTGCAGGGATAGGGTGAGAACCAGACGGGAGAGAGGCGCAGAGGGAGGAGGGCGGCATCTGACACAGTTGAGACTGCGTGATGTGTGCGCTACACCCCACCCTAGTGGACCCCAGTGAGAACGTGACATTAATGAATCTGAGGCCGAAGACAGGATACAACGTCCGTGTGCAGCTGAGCCGGCCAGGGGAAGGGGGAGAAGGGGCCTGGGGGCCTCCCACCCTCATGACCACAGATTGTCCCGGTGAGAGGCCAAGAGTCAGCCCTTCCTGTGCCCCTGGGATTACTGTCCTGTCCACTCAGGGTTTTCATGTCTTGTCCACCCCACGGGCCCCTGCCTTTCCCATTGGAGGTTGTCCCACCCTGGCCACTAGGAATCACCATTCTGTCCAGCCCCGGAGGACCCACTGGGCATCTCTGACCCTTGACCTTTGCCCCAGAGCCCTTGTTGCAGCCACGGTTAGAGAGCTGGCACGTGGAGGGCCCTGATCGGCTGCGAGTGAGCTGGTCCTTACCCTCGGGGCCCGGGCCGCTGGTGGGTGATGGTTTCCTGCTGCGCCTGTGGGATGGGGCACGGGGACAGGAGCGGCGGGAGAATGTCTCGTCCCCCCAGGCCCGCTCCACTCTCCTGACCGGGCTCACCCCTGGCACCCACTACCAGCTGGATGTGCGGCTCTATCACTGCACTCTCCTGGGCCCTGCCTCACCCCCTGCACGTGTGCTTCTGCCCCTCAGCGGTACGTGCAGGGCAGGGTGACAGGCTGAGGAGGAAGACAGAAAGGGGACACAGGGACACATGAGACCCAGGAGACACGGGAGGTTATAGGAGACTGGGTGGATGTGGACAAGATACATCGTGGGCATCGGGGAGGACATGGGACACAGGAAACATAGGGAACACCGGGAAGACACAGGTCACCAGCAGTGTGTGAGTTGGGAGATGCATCACTAGGTCATGGTTCATGTGGAGAACAAGGATCATGGTGGGAAGCTAGGGCTTGAGGAACACAGAATACAGAGGACCTTAGAAAGCCTTACAAGGGGAATGAAGGGATCCAGAAGTTTGGGGTAAAGGTGGCCAGGGACTAGAGAAGAAGCCACTGGCAAGTTGTGTGTAAAGAGGAAGGTAGCGTGCTGGTGCTCTTCTAGGGCCCACAGAGCAGAGATATGTGACCCCAAAGCTGCATGGCCTGGTCTAATCTGAGTCCTACCTGCCCATTCCCCGCCCCACAGGGCCTCCGGCCCCCCAACACCTCCAGGCCCACGCCCTCTCAGACTCTGAGATCCAGCTAACATGGCAGCGTCCAGAGGCTCCACCTGGGCCAATATCCAAGTACATTGTGGAGGTGCAGGTGGCTGGGGGCTCAGGAGACCCACTGTGGATGGACGTGGACAGGCCTGAAGAGACCCACACCATTGTCAGCGGCCTCAATGCCAGCACGCGCTACCTCTTTCGTGTGCGGGCCAGCGTTCAGGGCCTGGGCGACTGGAGCAATGCAGTGGAAGAGGCTACCTGGGGCAGTGGTGAGAGGCGTGGCCCCCGGGCTCCCGGGCTTAGGGGCTGGTCTCAGTGTGTGCTTCCTGCTCTTCACCCCCCAGCTGGAGCCAAGGCATCCCAGGCCCCTACCAACAAACGGCACGGCCTCACCCTTCCCACCTCAGGATCCTAGTCCTGAGACAGTCACATTGCTTCCTGTGACTCCCCTGGCTCCTTCCTTCATGCTAAAGTGATCTTCCTATATCTGGGTCCTTGGGTCTCCATCCTTTCTCTCCATGGGGCCCCACAGTAGCCTCTGGGTTCCCTGACCCAGTGTCCCCACCTCTTTGTGTCCAGGGCCGCTGATCAAGGGCCCGGTCCAAGAGAGCCGGGCGGCTGAAGAGGGCCTGGATCAGCAGCTGGTCCTGGCTGTTGTGGGCTCCGTCTCTGCCACCTGCCTCACCATCCTGGCTGCCCTCTTGGTCCTGGTGTGCATCCGCAGGAGTTGCCTGCATCAAAGACGCACCTTTACCTACCAGTCGGGATCGGTCAGTAACGCAGGCCCCCAAGGTGCACGTGCCTGGCTGTGTGTGTGTGTGTGTGTGTGTGTGCCTGCCTAGAGCCTGCCTAGATACACACACACAAGTACTTGCACATTATGTGCATGCACATGTGTTTATACCATAAGACTACATTCAGCACTCAGTGGTACAAAATATGATTTTATTTCTCTAGAACTAAACTCAGCTTGTGAGCCTGTGTATATTACTGGTGAAATATTTAATATTTCCAGTTGAACAGAAGTCAGTTTGTCTGTATTTCAGCAGGGCCAACTTCAGGCTTGGATGTGATCAGTTTGGGGTTCCTTTCCCCTCTTCCCTCCTCCTCGGGGTATTCTCAGCCTAGGACTGTGGAGATACAGTGAAAGGGCTGAGTACCTCATCCCAGTCTCCGCCCTCACAAGTCCCAGGGCTTCCTCTGGGAGACTGCACGCTGTGCTCACCTGTACCCTATGGAGGACAGCATATTTTGTGGCCATAGCCCCAGGCGCAGCTGGCTCTATCCCTCTAGAATTGTGCCAGGCCAGTGCCTCCACAGCAGCCCCTGTCTCCACTCTTCCAAGCTGCTCTGCCAACCTGCCTGGGTTTTCTTCTCCCCTGTAGTCCACACCCGCTGAGGCGGAGGTGGAGAACCACCGTCCCCTCATCGTGTCACATCCACCTGTCCCATCAGTCCTGCTTCCTCTGAAATGTCCCCCATTGTTGTCACTTAAGATCAGAACTCTACCCTTGGGCCTCCACACCTGGGCTCTTGATATTTAGAGCCACTTTGGTATTACCAAAAATAAATTTAAAAAAATAAAAAAGAAAACCCTCTTTTCTCTCAAGGACTAACTCTTGTGATAGAAAGCCCAGGGTCCAAGGTTACTGTCTCTGCTGTGCCTTTAAAAAAGTCTATCCAGAGATTCAGTTGGCTTCTTTGTTAGGCTGTCTTGCCCTTCCTTCTGAGGTCAGTGCACACAGAAGGCCCCCACTGCCACCGTGGGGGAGGGGACAGGGACAGACGCTGAGGGAAGGCCGAGGGAAGGCAGCCTTTTATGTACAGTTATCCTAGCATACATATGTCCCCAGGGTCTGGGGATATAACTTAGTGGTAGGGTGCTTGCCTAGCATGCATGAAGGCCTGGGTTTCATCTCCAGCAGTATAAAAGAAGAAAGAAAAAAGATGTATTCCTGCCACATGTGCCTGAATACAGATATCTGTCCACACACATATGTGGGCATGAGTGCATGTGTGCAGCTCATGTGCACATCAGTGTGCATATACGTATGTGGCCCCAATGCACATGTGTTCCTGTGCCTGGGCACCTCCAGGCCACCATGTGCATGTATGGATGTGTGTACATAAGGTGCAGCCACAAAACACACATGTGCATTCTGAGGTACACCTTCAGCTACCCACGCTTCATGTGAGTCCGTGTGACCTGTGTCTTGAGCCCTTGAACAGCACACAGGCTTCAGTTCTCTTAGAAGGACTCAGCACAGAGTCCATCTCCAGTTCTTATGTTGGCAGTCCCCTTGGTCCTGTTCACCTCTTCCCTTTTCCTGCCATCAGGCCTTCCTAGGTGGCCCACCTCTGACTCTATAGGGAACTGGGCATTCCTCTTTGTTAGGCTCTGGCTGTCTTCGAACTTGGCCTGCTTCAAGACTGATGACCCGACACCAAGTTGACAGACAGGGATGATCCCTGCTCCTCCTACTGTGGGGAAGAAAGCACCACTAGCTCTCAGCAGCTCAGGGCTTAGGGTGTGGTACAATAAAAGAACCTAAGGCAGGAATCCTAGTGTGGGATTAGCATGATAATGTGATAGCGATAGCTCATTCCCATCACTGATCATTCCAATCCCTTTCTGTTTTTAACGTTAGAAATCTCCCTTCCATTATACTATCTCATGCCATTTAGCAACTTCCCCACAAGGTCTGTTCTCTCTTCCGGAACCCCATAGCCTCTGCATTTCTCTTCTTGGACATTTGTCCACCCATTGACCCACCTGTGGCTCTGTTGCCTGGGATTCTGTCTCAGTCTAAGCCCTTATCCACTGGTCTGTCTCCAGCTCACCACCAGGGTGCCTTAGGTCCATTTGTCTACCTGCTGAACCTTTGCCTTTCTTTGTATGCCTGTCTGTGTCCCCTTCGGCCCCCATCCCTTGCGTGGACTGTCTGCCCACTTGTCCCATCCTGTGCAGGGGGAGGAGACCATCCTGCAGTTCAGCTCAGGGACCTTGACACTGACTCGGAGGCCCAAACCACAGCCCGAGCCTCTGAATTACCCAGTGCTGGAGTGGGAGGACATCACCTTTGAAGACCTCATTGGGGAGGGGAACTTCGGCCAAGTCATCCGGGCCATGATCAAGAAGGACGGGCTCAAGATGAATGCAGCTATCAAGATGCTAAAAGGTCTCTGGAAGGCACCGCCGACCCGAGGCTGACCTCTCCCTTGTCCCACAGACCCCAGACCCCACCTTGCTCCTACCAATATCTAAGCCCAGCCCTGCTCAGCCCATACCTTCTCTCCAGAGTTATTTCTGGCAAATGACGTGCAATTCTTTACAGAATATGCCTCTGAAAATGATCATCGTGACTTTGCTGGAGAATTGGAAGTTTTGTGCAAACTGGGGCACCACCCCAACATCATCAACCTCTTGGGGGCCTGTGAGAACCGTGGTGAGTACCCAGCTTGGCACTCACTTCTTCCTCTGGATCCCTATCCTCAACCATCACCACCTCCACATGAGTGGCTCTGGGGGAACCACAGTCTCCTCCAGGCTTCAGGCTCTCCATCTCCTGGATACCGTTAGGTCTCTGTTCCCACCACCACCACCACCACCAGACCCCTCCTCCCCGTAGCGAATGTCTAAACCAGGACCCTGTGTCGCACTCCCTTCCCAGGTTACCTGTATATTGCTATCGAATATGCCCCCTATGGGAACCTGCTTGACTTCCTGCGGAAGAGCCGGGTATTAGAGACTGACCCAGCCTTTGCCCGAGAGCACGGAACGGCCTCCACCCTCAGCTCCCGGCAGCTGCTGCGCTTTGCCAGTGACGCGGCCAACGGCATGCAGTACCTGAGCGAAAAGCAGGTGTGTTTAAGCGCAGCAGTGACTGGGCCGCTATCGTGAGACAAACCAGCAGGCTCTGCCTGGGTGCGGGGATTGAGGAATGGTAAGAAGAAAGGGGGGACCCCAGGGTGCCAGCTGAGTGGGGCTGTGACGCGCAGCAGGACTAGAGCAGAGGATGAGAGAGAGGTAGGTCCGGAGATGCTGTGTTTGAAGTAGCTGAGGGACACCCGGTGGAGGTGCTGAGTGGACAGCTGCCTTTAGGAGAGAGGCCTGGCCCGGGAGCCATCTCCTCAAGATGGTGGCTGTAACGGTGAGGGAGCGGGTGAGATCCTCGGGAGAGCGTGAGGGTGTCTGGGAACCCCGACTTGAGGAGGGAAGGGGCAGTTCTCAGAAAGGAACACAAGATGAAGGAAGGCATGCCCTTGTGAAAACAATAGGGCAGGCGCCAGTGCAGAGGGAGGGACTGATGATGTGGGCTCCTAAGAAGGCGCGGGGTGGAGGGGAAGACCCGGAACTCAGAGGAGAGGGCCACTTTGGTCTTCAGCAATCAAGGGAGGAGAACAGGGAGGGAGAAAGGGGTAGAGAGCACAGAAAGAGTGGGAGGAGCAGTGTGACTCTTGTGGTCCCAGAAAGAGGGACGCAGCCTGGACTTGGCCATAGCCCCGTCCACAGGAAGGAGGGCATGAGTAATTTTTCTCACACAGACCTCAGCCAATGCAACACGCAGGCATAGGTTGGGGAGGAAAAGGGGACGAGGCTACTGGTGGCAGCAGGGTGCCCAGGTAGACCCTTCCCAGGCGCCCTCACCCTCCTCTTCCCTGACTTCTGAGCCTGCCTGCAGTTCATCCACAGGGACCTGGCCGCCCGAAACGTGCTGGTCGGAGAGAACCTGGCCTCCAAGATCGCAGACTTTGGCCTTTCGAGGGGAGAAGAGGTGTATGTGAAGAAGACAATGGCAAGTCTCACTCAAGCCCCTGCTTGACCCCGCCCCCGAGGACCCACAGGGGCCCTTCCTTCACACCCACCCTTCGAACCCATGCTCTCCCAGGGGCGTCTCCCTGTACGCTGGATGGCCATCGAGTCTCTGAACTACAGCGTCTACACCACCAAGAGCGATGTGTGAGTGCAGGGGTGGGAAGGGGTAGGAACCTGGCCCACAGTGATCACACAAGACATAAGCCAGACACAGCTCAGAAACGTCTTGGGTTGTCACAGGCATGACTTGAGCATCACTGAGTGTGATCCAGTATGACTTGGGTGAGTCCTGAGTGTATCTTGGCAGCATTCAGCACTTTAGAAGGAAGTTGGGGGTGGTGCTAGAAGGAAGTTTTGTCTTCGCAGGTGTTTCTGGGGTAGGGTTAGGTAGGGACAGTTTAGGATTTTGTGTAAGAGACAGAGGGATGCCGTGGAGATTTGGAAATGTCTTGGATAATCCCTGGGGTAGTCAGAACACTAGAGGAGTGCTGTCACCTTCCTCTCTGAAGGGTAGGATCATGGCCACCTGACTTCCCAGACTCCTTTGTGTTCCCCAACTCAAGATGGCCATCTTTTTATTTGTTGTGTTTTTTTTTGGAGACAGGGTCTCACTATGTAGTTCCGATTGGTCTTGAACTCACTGTATAGCCCAGGCTGGCCTTAAACTTGTGGTGATCCTCCTGCCTCAGCCTCCCAAGTGCTGGGATTACAGGAGTGCACCACTGTACCCAGCCCTACCAAGGTGGCCATCTTGTCACATCTGTTCCTCTCCTCAGCACTGTCCCTCTCAGTCTGAGCTTGACCTACCCAACCAATTAGCCATATCTCCTGTGCTACTCTGCCCTGGCCCTGAGCTCTTTGGCCTGGTCTTCCCCGTTCACTGTCCACCACACTGAGTGCTCCTCTGATAGCCACATACTTACCTCCTATTTCTGCCCTAACACCGCCTAAATGCTCTCCCTAACTCAAATGCTCTACTCTGGTTTTAGGCCTGATGTGTACCTGTACAGAGTTTGTTAATGTGGGAGATGCAGCAGAGAACAAGGGCTCTGAAAGAATACCTGGGTCTGAACCCCAGCTCTGTCACTTATTTCTATGTGACTTCAGGAAAGCTAGCTAGCCACTTGGGCCTCAGTATCTTCATCTGTAAAGTGGGATAATGATAAAACTTGTTTCATAGGGTTGGTGTGATAGTTAAATGAACTAACATATATATTAAGTAATCAGTGCCTAGACCATAGTAAGTGCTCAATAAAAATGTTAGGTCGGGATCTACAATAGAACTTCAGTGGAGCTGAGACAGCAGCTGGCCAGACCTCTACAGAGTAGATACATGCAGGGCCCAGGAGAGGGTACACATCCTGGATTGGTGGCAGCTCAACCATGGGGCTCTGGGGACTAGAAGGTAACTAAGTTACATCCTTCTTGTTTCAGCTGGTCTTTTGGGGTCCTCCTCTGGGAGATAGTGAGCCTTGGTGAGTTCTCCTCCCCTCCCCAGGGCACCCCCCACTTACCTGTGGGCCCCTGGACTGAGGAGCCTTGTCCCCTCCTGCAGGAGGCACACCCTATTGTGGCATGACCTGTGCTGAGCTCTATGAGAAGCTGCCTCAGGGCTACCGCATGGAGCAGCCTCGAAACTGTGATGATGAAGTGTAAGTCACCTCACTGCTAGCTTGGAACCTCATCTCTGTGATGAGTGACCTCAGCTGCAAGCCCTGTGACCCCAGCGCCCCAGCTGGCCCTGGCCCTCCGTCTTGCAGGTATGAGCTCATGCGTCAGTGCTGGCGGGACCGTCCCTACGAGCGGCCTCCCTTTGCCCAGATCGCCCTGCAGCTGGGCCGCATGCTGGAAGCCAGGAAGGTGAGGCGGCTTGGAGACAGAGTGTAAGAGGCCACAGGCCACAGCTTCTGTGTCCACTGGCCCCAGCCCCCTGCCCACCCATACTCCCTCAACTGGGATGGTCTCCACAGCTCATTCTGGGCCCAGCCCCACTCTGCAGCCCTTGCTGGGTTAGACCCCAGGCCCGCTGCACCCTTGCAGGGTGGCTGCTGCTTTGTCCCAGCAGCACATCGCTGCCCTAGCCCAGCCTCCAGTCCCAGGCCACCTGGCCGTCCTCCTCAGTAGAGACCAGCAGCCCACTCTCACCTGGATGCTTTGCCTCACCAGGCACAAAACAAGAGTGGAATGTGTGAATAGTCAGTCACTAACCAAGGGTGGATGGCGAATGATGATACAGGAAAAGTCTTGAGCGAATGAGTAGAATCGCTGAGTGGATGACACAACACTCATAGGAGTAAACACATAATTCAATAACTGAATCAACAACCATGTGAACAAATGAATTATCAAATAAGCACAGATGAAGAAACACCAAAATCAGTAAATACGAAAGCAACTTTTCATATGAATTAATGATTAACTATCTTAAGGAATGATCAAATAAACATATCAATGAGTGAACTGTGAACAAAAGCCTTATGACCAGGCATGGTGGCCCACTCCTGTAATCCCAGCACTCTGGAGGCTGAGGCAGAAGGATCGTTGTGAGTTTGAGGCCAGCCTGGGCTACAAAGTGAGCTCAAGGCCAGCCTGAGGTACATAGTGAGACCCTGTCTCAAAAAGACAAGAAAAAGCATTATAAACAGATGAATAAGTGAGTGAATGAATGGATGAATGAATGAGCAAACACTTTACCGGATGAGTGCATGAAAAAGCCCCCACCTAACAACTGTGTCTAGGGCCTCAGACTGTGGTCTGGCGCCCACACTGCTCTGAGCCGGTAAGAACCACCCTACCTCCTGCTAAAGACTACTGTGTCCTCAGGCCTACGTAAACATGTCGCTGTTTGAGAACTTCACCTACGCAGGCATTGACGCCACAGCTGAAGAGGCCTGAGCTGTCATCTCCCAGGAACCTGGCTCTGCTGGCCAGAGCCCACTCTGGTTTCCAGCCATGGCTTCTGACCCTTCCAGCCTCTAATCCACCCTATCTCAAGGGTTTTTTTATTTTAAGGAGAAAAATAGGGATCCAGGAAAGAGGCGGGCTGAGGGGCCCAGGACCCACATGCAAGCCCTACTCAGGTGCTCCCAGTGCACACCGCTCACACGTCCTCTTCAGTTGCTCCTCCCTCCCTGCCTTGTGAGGGAAGGAACAAATAAATAAATGCTCTGAGAAGCTCCTGCCGATGTCTGTCCTTTAACGCTGCTGTATCTGGGAAAGAAGTTAAACACAAGGGGGAAACGGGGCTTCCCAGGTCCCAGGCCCAAGCCTTCTGTGGAAGTCGCCTCTCCTGTGACGGGAGGTGTTCGGAGAACCCATCTGATGGGTATGCTACCAGCCCTCACCTCTGTGCCAATCACAAGTCCAGTTTTCCCCTGGTCCTCCCCATGCTCTCTAGCATCCTCACCAACTTTGAGTCTCTGGGTAGCTCCAGCCTAGGGCTCTTTACTCTGTCCAAACACTTTGCCAGCCAGCATTGACTAGCGCCCAGCTGCTGCTCAGACTGACACGCCAGACAGATTCTAGCCTATCTTGAGTTCCTCTTGCCTCTGTCATTTTCCTTATGGCTCTAGGCAATCTTTCCTGGTTTGGTAACCACTTTACTGCGCCATTGGTGGGCCCAAAAAAGAAAAGCAGAGGCTGCTCCCAACCTTAGCCAGTCACGGCCTGTGCCTCCTCTGGCTCTCAGTATTCTAGGAGCTGATCCTCTCCTGGGACCTTGCTCCCTGTCCTGAAAGTCAGTCCCATACTACCCCACACTGTGGGCCTGCTCGCTAACTCCAGATTGCTCAGGGCTGGCCTCTCGCTATCTCACAGATAGCGAGAGAGATTTCTCCCTCACTGGTCTTTAGGAGACCAGTTATATTTCACATTTTTTTTTCAGTGAATCAGATGAAATCAAAGAAGGCATAACCATATGGCACTGTGATTAAAAGCACAGATCCTGGAATTGTACAGACCTGTGTTCAAGTCCCTTCTATACCACTTACTATCTGTATGACCTTAATCAAGTCACTTAACCTCTTTGAGCTTTCATTTTCTCCTCCGAAAAGTGAGATTAAGCAACTGAAATCTCACAGGCACGTTTTCCACCACACTGGATCTGGTAGCTAGTAAGTGCTCAGTAAGAGTCAGCTGACAGCACTATATATAAATGAGGGATATTTTGTTTTGTTTTGTTTTTTGACTTTTTGAGACAGGGTCTCGCTATGCAGTTTAGGCTGGCCTTGAGCCTCCTTTATAGCCTAGGCTGGTCTTGAACTAACAATGATCCTCCTGCCTCAGCCTCCCAAGTGCTGGGATTACAGGCATGTGCCACCACACCCAGCTCAAATGTGGGATATTTGGCAAGTGTTAGATCTCTGTTGGATAGAGTTGAATGACTAGAGCATGGGGATGAAGTCAAGAGGAAGAAATTAACTGAAATAAGTGGAAGGTTAAGTACAGTGGAGGACGTGGAATTTGTTAGAATGAAATTCACTTCAGATGCACATTCACTGCAGAGATGTGGTCCCAGATGTGAGGATTTAAAAACCACTCTGTAGAATGAAAGACAACAAAACAGATGGTGTGTGCTATAAGAAGGGGAGGGGACGCAGGGAACACTTGAACAGGAGTTAGAGTCAGGAAAGCTTTTCCAGAGAAAGTGATGTTTTAACCTGGGCCGTAGCAAGGGAGTAGAAATTCACCAGTGGAGGATATTCTGGCACAGGAAATGCCGCCATAAGGTGGTTGTTTGGGAGCTACAGTGGGTTGCACGTTGCTGCAGCAAAAGGAGAATACGGCCCTGTGAGGCTCATAAGGCCACATGTGCCAGGCCATGCTGGGCTTTGAGACACCATTAAGAGGACAGATGAGAGAGAGAGAGAGAGAGAGAGAGAGAGAGAGAGAGAGAGAGAAGGCCAAGCATAGAGTCACACACCTGTAATCCCAGCACTCAGGAGGCTGAGACAGAAGGATCGCTGTGAGTTGGAGGCCAGCCTGGGCTATAAGGCCAGCCTGAACTGCATGGTGAAGCCCTGTCTCACACACACACACACACACACACACACACACACACACAGATACAGATACACATTTTTTTTCCCCAGTGCTAAAGCTTGAACCCAGGGCCTTCACAATGAGCTGTATCTCCCATCCAAGTACCAACCAAGCCTGACACTGCTTAGCTTCCAAGATCAGATGAGATCAGGTGCATTCAGAATGGTATGGCTGTAGACACAGTGAGCTATATCTCATCTCAGCCCTTTTTATTTTTTTTTTTTGAGGCAGGGTCTTGCTAAGTTGCCCAGGCTGGCCTCACACTTGTGATCCTCCTGCCTCAGCCTCCCCAAGTGGTGGGATTACAGGCATGAGCACTGCACCTGGTTATGGGTTTTCATCCAGAAGCAGAGAGTAGTCACAGAAGAATTGTAAGCAGGATGTGTCACGACCAGATTTATATTTTTCTAAAAAACACTCTGGCTACCCTGTGGAGAATGGATTATATAGGAAAAAGAGTAAGGGTAAGGGGGCTGGGGATATAGCTCAGTGGAATAAGCGCCTGCCTAGCAAGCGCAGTGGTCCTGAGTTCAATCCCCAGTACCGCCAAAAAAAAAAAAAAAGTAAAGGTAAGGCACATATCTATAAATTAGATACCTTTGATGAGATGGATGAATTCCTACAAAGACTACCAAAACTTACTCAAGAAAGATAGAAAACCTAAACAGATTTACAACAAGGGAAGAGATTAAATTAGAACAGCAATCAAGGAATTACCTACAGGATGTAGCTCAGTGGTGGACTACCTCCCTAGGATGTACTAGACCCTATAGTCAATCCTGAATACTGTCAAAGAGGGAGACATAAATACATAGAAAAGTATCTCATGTTCATGAACTGCAAGACTTAAATACAGATAATACTTCCCAAATTGATCTATATATGCAATACTTTCCCTATCAGAATCCCATCTGGTTTCTTGGTACACACTGACAAACTGATTCAAAAATCCATATGAGGCCAGGAATGGTGAACACACCTGTAATCCTAGCACTTGAGAGGCTGAGGAAGGAAGATAGCCATAAGTTTAAGGCCAGCCTGGGGTATGTAGCAAGACCCTGTCTCAGAAAAACAAACAACAGAAACAAATAAATAAATAAATAACATCCATATGAAGTCACAAGGAACTCAGAAGAGCCAACACAATCCTGGAAAAGAGGAACAGAGAAGGCTCACAGTTGTAGGTTTCAAAACTTTTTTTAAAGCAATGAAAATCAAGACAGTGTAGTTCTGGCCTAAGGATAGACTGTGAATAGAATTGAAAGTCTGGACCTAAACCTACATGTCATTGGTCAGTTGGATTTCAATAAAGTTACTCAATAAAGAAAGACAGTCTCTGCAACAGCGTCTTGGTATCAACGAATGATACCGATTGATAGCCACATGCTAAAGAATCAAATGATCACCGATATAAAAATCAACTCAAAAAGGAACAAAGATCAAAATACAAGAGCCAAAACTATAAACCTCTTAGAAGAAAACAGGGCTGTCAAGCGTAGTAGTACACACCAATAATCCCAGCACTCGGGAGGCTGAGGCAGGAAAACCACTGAGAGTTCGAGTCCAACTGGGCTACACAGTGAGCTCGGGGCCAGCCTCAACGATATAGCAAGTCTCTATCTCAAAGAGAGAGACAGAGAAAGAGTATCATTGACTGTAAATGTGCAAGTAACAAAATTAAAAATAGATAAACTCAACCATCCTAATTGAAGCCAGGGATATAGCTCAGTGGCATAAATGCTTGCCTGGCAAGTACAAGGTCCTAAGTTCAATTCCCAGTACCGAAAAAAAAAAATTGGAAACTTTTGTGTATCAAAGAACGCTATCAAGAAGGTAAAAAGATGACAACTAAATGGGAGAACGTACGAATCCTACATCATAAAAGAGAATTGTATCCAGAATATATAAGGAAGTCTTTCCCCTGAATAACACAATGGCAGCTAACCCAATTATTAAAAACAGGGAAAAGTCTAAATAGACATTTCTCCAAAGAGGATATACATCAGGAAATGCAAATCACAATGACAGTTTGAGACACTACCTGACAGCCACCATGAAAGATAGTTATAATTTTAAAAAGGTTAAATGTTGGGAAGGAGAGTTTGGAACTCTCACATACTACTGGTTTAAGAACATGGAATTCCTGGAAGACTCAGCAATTCCACTTCTAGGTGTACGCCCAAGAGAAGTGAGAACATGTCCACGCGCAGAAACTTGCACACAGGTATTTATAGCAGTGTCATTCGTAACAGCCAAAAAGAAGAAACAATCCAAATGTCCATCAGAGATCAATAGACAAATATTGTATCTCCATACAGTGGAATATTATTCAGCCATTTTTCTCAGGCCGTTACACTATAGCATGGGTGAACTCTGAAAATGTCATATCAAGTGAAAGAAAAGCAGTCATAAAACACCGCATATAATATTTGTGTTTCATTTATGTGAAAGTTCAATAACAGGAGTGCATACAGGGATAGCAGTGTAGTGGTTGTTTACTTACAGCTGGGAAGAAGTTGAGGGGGACAACAGGCTGCACACTAACAGGTGCAGGGGTTCTTTTTGAGGCGATTTTTTAAAAAAAGGTCTAGAATTGACTGCGGTCACACATATTTGTGAATAGATTAAAAATCATAGAATTTTGTACCAAATGGGAGAACTGCATGGTATATGACATATATCTCAGTGAATCTGTTTTAAAAAAACAAAAAGTAGAGGTAAAAGAAATCAGGGCAAGACTGCTCTGAGAGCATGAGTCTACTCCACGGGTGCAAGAGACGTGACGGCAAGGTGCAGTGATCTAGAAGAGAACCTCAGGGAAAAGAGTGGGCGGGGTTTGCACATGGAGCCCAGAGCTGCTGCCGAGCACCTGTTTACCTAGTTGCACTTATGCCAGTCACTAAAGAATAAAAACAACTAATATGTACATGGTGTTCAAATGCCAGGCATTTTCCAAAGCCCTTTGCATGTATTAATTTGATTTTCAACAACTGTGAAGTAGGTATTATTTTTGTTATACAAAACAGAAAGTCGCACAGAGGCTAAGCAACTTGGCTAAAGTCTGACAGCTGCTAAGCGGCAGGGCTGGTATTCAAACCCACACATTCTGGCTCCAGAGTCTCTCTCTCAAGCACACACACCATTTCTCCACCACAATGGCAAAGGGTGCGATTTGCACAGTAAGCTTCTGAATTCATTACAAATAATATTGACCTCATACTATATGTGTGTGCTAAGGTGGCACCAAAAGGCAACCTCCCCAGCATATTCCTGCCGTGGCATTCTAAGGGCCCAGGACTGCACCCACAGGCTCAGAGCAGTCATAAATTGTCAGCCCCGCCTGCCACACCCCATTCTAGCTTCAGTTCTCACTGCTTCACTGTTTTCTCACAGAAGACCTGGCTTGGGCAGGGCCAGAGCAAGAGACCAGCCCAGCAGCACAAACTTGTTTCCGGAGAAGTGATGGGAAAAGCCACAGGAAACCCTCACAAGGCAGGCAGCTGGGAAAGGCAAACCTGGTTGGGCTCTTTGTCCAAGGGGCCTCACCTCAGCTCATACTGGCTTCAGAAAAGGAGCTCCGACCAGGCAGCCCTGAGCCATTCACTGCCCTCCCATCCCCAAGGAAGGGGTGATTTCCGGCAGGGCCCTCTGGGCAGTTCAGGCTCCTCCCAGGGGTCATCTGTGCTCTCTTCTCACCTCGGGACCTCCCTGGGACAAAGCAAAAGCTGGCTATGGTGGAGCTGGCCCTCCTCTTTCAGCAGCAGGCCCTCGATTCAGGGCCGTGAGAAATGCCAGCAGCCTAAGTTTGGGCAGCTCAGGGCCAGGATGTCTCATAGAGGGAACAGGATGGCTAACAGGATTGGGCCCTTGCAGCTGCCTCCCTTGGCACTGCTGCCGGCAGCTATTGGTCCTTTTCCAGCTCTGACTTGCATTACACCCCTCCTGATCCCCATTTTGGAGTCAGTCTCACATTTGGGAGAGACTCATACCAGGCTCTGTGCTAGATACATAATGTTAAATGGATGAACAAGACAGCAGAAATAGCTACAAGGTGGGCCTAGTCAGAGGTGTCCATGCAGAGAGTATAAAAAGAGGCTTTAGCTGGGCATTGTGATGCACACTAATAGTCCTAGCTTTCTGGGAGACTGAGGCAGGAGGATCTCTTGAGTTCAGGAGTTTGACACCAGGTTGGGGAACAGAGAAAGACCCCATTTCAAAAACAAACAACAACAAAAAAAACAAGACAGGCTTTGGCATCAAATAGACCTGAATTCAGAGCTCAGCTCTATCCCTCAGCAATGGCTTTGGCAACTTACTTGTTCCTTTTTAGCTTCAATTTTCTCTTCCAGAGAGTGAGGACAAGGATACCAGAGAGTCCACGGGAGACGAAACAAGAGAGACGCAGTGAGCGAAGCTATCGCGGTAACCTGTCGTGGACGAAGACAGTGGGAGCGGAAGGGTAAAACGTGCTCAGGTTGAGAGTACATTTTTGAGGGAAGATCTGACAGGGTTTGCTAATTAACTGGACACAGGGTAAGAAATAGGAAGCAAGGAGTACTGAGGTTTGGGATTTGAGCAGCTGAGTAGGTGGAAGTGCCACTTACAGAGGCAGGCAAGAGCACAAAAACAAAACACAGGTTTAAGGGTGGGAACCAGAATCAAGAGTTTCCTTTTGGCAGGGCACAGGGGTACACAGCAGTAACCCCAGCTACTGGGAGGCTGAGGCAGATGGACGAAAAGTTAGAGACCAGCCCGGGCAACATAGTAAAACCACCTCTCAAAAATTTTTTTTAAAAGAATTTCCTTCCTTCCTTTCTTCCTTCCTTTTTTCTTTTGTTTTCCTGGAGTCAGGGTCTCACTATTATTTATTGCTTGGGCTCTGGTCTTGACCTCATGGGCTCAAATGACCCTCCTTCCTCATCCTCCCAAGTAGCCAGGACTATAGTTACGTGCTGCCTCACCCAGCTTGGGCCAGGCGTGGTGGTGCACACCTGTAATCCCAGCCCTTGGGGACCTGAGGCAGGAGGATTGCTGTGAGCTCAAGGCCAGCAATAGCGAGACCCTGTCTCAAAAAAAAAAACCACCCTAAATGTAAGTGGAGACGCCAAATAGCCAGTTAGCTATCCAAATCACAGCTGGAGATATTAATTCTGATGTCATCAGCATTCATACAGCATCCAAAGCCACAGGCTACATGAATATTAAAGTGTGCTTCCCTTTCAAACCAGGCATGGTGGCACATGCTTGTAATCCCAGTATCAAAAACCACGTTAAACAACCCTAAGTTACTGCAGGCTGATCAGGCCCGCAGTCTCCCAAGCGGGTGGATGGCGAAGGCTTAAATCAATAAAGACAATGGAAATAATTTCAGGGCTCCAGGAGGGACGGACTCTTACAGCTTCAATAGTCTCTGAGTCAGCCCAAGACTTTTCTGGGTGACCCGTACTTATTAGGTTTACAAATAAGAGAGGGAGAATACTGAAGAAAATGCAGGAATCTGGGCAAGACTTGGGAATCCCTTCAAGGACTCCTCCACTTCTTATTATGTTAATTTAGGAGAACTTTGTTATCTCTGGGAAGGCCTTCACAGCAGGGGTGAGAGGCCTGCAGCTGCAGTCCCCCTTGCAGTTAGCTGGGGTGGCAGACAAGGTGCTTAAGCTTCAGACAACTCACAAGTAACCCGGAGAGCCAATACATTAATATTAAATCCAGCTCAGAGCCACTTTGTAGTGGTCTCCAACATCCCAGTACCTGGGAGGCTGAAGCAGGAGGATCATTGTGAGTTCAAAGCCAGCCTGGGCTACAAAGTGAGCTCAAGGCTAGCCTGAACTGTAGAGCGAGACCCTGTCTCAAAAAGATAAAAAAAGGTGTACTTCCCTTTCACATACCTGCCAGAGAGTCAGTAGCCCTTGACTGGGGACTGCAGGGAGGGCATTCAAAGCTGTACTGTTGGGCTTTATAAACCTGAGAGCTAGTAGGGCAGAGGACAAACCTGGTCCAGAGACAACTTGCAGAGAAATGGCGGCAGAGAAACTAAGACTTCATAGGAGGCAGAAGGAACTTCCCTCTGCCCACCCCTCACCTTCTAAAATTGTTAGTAAAACTAATTCAGAAAGAGGAAGAGAAAAAGAACCTTATGAAGGACACTTACTCTACAGAGCCAGCAACCACAGCGCCCCACTAATGTCATGGGGCTGTGAAGTTAATATGGCTGTTCATGCTCCTCCCCTGAATTCGCTCTTCCCTGAGCCCACAAAAGTCAAAGCTCTCAGAACAGATACAGAAGCCACCTGTGGTTCAGCACACCTGAAAAGAGACCAGAGTCTCCATGAAAAGATCTGAGTCTCCCTCTGCTCTGCTACTAACACGAGAGGGCTGGGGAGATGGCTCAGTGGCACAGTGCCTGCCTGGCAAGCATGCAGTCTTGAGTTCAATTCCCTGTAATAAAAAGATAAAAAGTTACTAACATGAGAAGACAGGAACATGCAGAAGAGCTGTGGCCAGGCATTCCTGCTTCTGAGTAAGACAGGTGGAAGCACTAGGAAAAGTGCGTTTCAAAATTGAATGTGTCTTGGAATTATCTGGACATTTTAGTAAATGTAAGTTCTGTTTTAGGAGGTCTGGGGGAAGCCTAGGATTCTGTCTGCCTGCCAGCTTGATTATTTCCTTTCTGTCTTTGTTTGTATTTGTTTGTTGGTTTTTGGTGTTTTAAGACGAGAGTCTCACTATGTAGCCCAGGTTGGGCTTACACTCCTCAGCTTCCTGCCTCAGCCTCTCAAGTGCAAGCACTACAGGCATGTGGCACCACAGCCAGCTGGAATTCTGTATTTCTAGCAAGCTCCTGTTCTCTGTTGCTGCTGTCTACGATACTTTTAGATCAGCCAGGGGTCACTGTGGAGGTCACCCACACTGGTGGGAAATGTGTTTATGCACAAAGTTCAAGAACTCCTGACAGTGGCAATACCCACCATCTGCTATGGTTGTGAGGCAGTCGTTTCTTGGCAGAGAACACCTTCCAGGAGCATGGTGTGACTGTTAGGTGCTTGGGCTTGAAGGCTGATCTCCAGAGCTTCATCTTTAGGAGATATGTGATCTTGGGCAAATCTTTAACTTTTCTGCACCTCAGTTTTCTCATCTTTACACTGAAAATAGTAACACTATTTTAAGGACTGAGTCAGTCGGTGCAAAGTGCTTAACACATGGCAGCTCGGTAAATGTTGCCTTCCTTAGCGACAGCTGTAATAGTTAACACAGATCCACGCTCACTTATTCTCTTTTTGGTGCACAAATACATATCCTCCCATCTCCCTTCCACCAAAAGGCTGATGTCTTCTCTTCCAGATCCCTCCTACACTCTAGCCCACTCCCCCTCCCCTGGGCCCTGGCCCCAGTGTGGTCTGGATGGGCCCCAGAGGGGCAGGGACAGGGACAGGACGTGGGGCTGTATCTGACAGGAACCTGAGGGGCTGGCCCGGGAGGGGTTGGGGCCCGGCTTCCTGAAGGGAGGACGGGCTAGGGCAGGCACAGTGCTGGAGAAGATGCCCTCTTGGGCCCTCTTTGTGGTCACCTCCTGCCTTCTCCTGGCCTCCCCAAACCTGGCACGAGTTACCACCCAAGGTGAGGTGTGGAGAGGGTGGAGATCACCCATGCCCAGGAAGAGGGAGCTCTCGGAAGGGGTGTAGTTCCTGGGAGGGGATGCAGGGCAGTAGGCTTCCATGCTCCCCTACTCTTGCCTGTAAACATACCTGGGAGGACCCAGAACCCAGCTCACCAGCTGTTCCTCAGATGTCTCCTTGCTGACCTCGGACTCAAAGCCCCTGAACTGTTTCTCACAAACATTTGAGGACCTCACTTGCTTCTGGGATGAGGAGGAGGCAGCACCCAGTGGGATGTATCAGCTGCTGTATGCCTACTCAGGGTAGGTGCTGGGCTGTGCCCCACTCCATGTATAACTGTCCCTGCGCTTTGTTCAGCTGAGTCCCACTCTGTTAGATTCCCTGTGTTTGGCCTATCAGAGGACTATTTCAAGTCTATGCCCTACGTAGCCACATTATGAACAGCCCACCTTAAGCCCCTATATAACACAAATTCCACCTACCTCAGGCAGTGAGAAGAACGGAGTGAATGGGAACAGAAGTTGGGAATGGGCCAAAGTCAGGGTCCTCAGGGCTGAACGTGGTGGCTGTGTAGGCAGGAGGTCTCCTGTATCAACAGAGAGAAGCCCCGTGCCTGCCCCCTGAGTTCCCAGAGCATGCCCCCCTTTGGAACCCGATACACGTGCCAGTTTCAAGCCCAGGATGAAGTACGCCTCTTCTCTAAGCTGCACCTCTGGGTAAAGGATGTGTTCCTGAACCGGACTCTGACTGAGTGGGTGCTGTCTGTGGATACCGTGGGTAAGGGCACCTCTGTCACCCTGCTCCTTCTGTCCGAGGTCTGCAGTCCAGTTCCTGGAATCAGAGTTGTCTTCAGTCTTTCAGGACAACATGAGTACGCCCGTCAGACCCCCAGAAGCATCTCGAGACCCCCTTATCATCTCTCCCAGACTCCTCATCCAGTGCTAGCCTTATCCCATAAATCATTTCACACCAGGGATACCCTAGTCTTCCCATCATTACCATAGTCTTGTCTACCCGTTCTGCAGTTACAGAGCACCTACTGTGTGCCAGGCACTGTGACAGGTGATGAGAACACAGAAATGAAAACGAGGTCCCTGCTTTGAAGCACAGAGTCTAACAAACCATTGCACCACAGCATGGGCACTGTCCCCATGAGGACAGAACAGGATGCAGAGCCTTCCTACCCTGCCCGCCTCTAGTCTGTGACCTTTTTTTTTTTTTTTTTTTTGCGGTACTGGGGATCGAACTCAGGACCCTGCGATTGCTAGGCAAGCGCTTATTCCACTGAGCTATATCCCCAGCCCTCTGTGACCTTTTTGATCCTACAGGCTGCCCCCATGCAGTCTCCAGCATCCTCAGCAATCCACAGGTTGAATCACAGTGTGAGTTCTGATGTGCCTTGTCTTGCTCTCAGGCCTGCCAGCTCCCCCCAGAGTCATCAAGGCCACGGGCGGGAGCCAGCCAGGGGAACTTCACCTACACTGGGAGGCTCCAGCTCCTGAAATCAGTGACTTCCTGAGGCATGAACTCCGCTATGGCCCTGTGGACCCCAGGAACACCACTGACCCCAGAGTCATACAGCTGCTCCCCACAGAGACTTGCTGCCCCACTCTGCGGAGGCTGAACCCAGCCCCTGCTCTGGACCAGCCCCCATGTGCTCAACCTACAGCACCCCAACAGGATGGGCCAAAGCAGACTTCCCCAACTGGAGAAGTATTCTAACAATGTTCTGCACTTCCTCCTATCCCTTACCTTCAATTTCGCCTGTATTTTGGAGATTCTAGGTGGGGTTGGCCCTTAGGGAATTAGGATAGCCTCTGGTCAGCCCCCAGGAGCCATGTCTAAGGGTCTCTCACTTTGGGTCATTTGCACTGACAAAATTCAGGGCTTCAGACCTCCAAATGGATGGAGATTTTCCTAAAAAACCCTAAATATCACTCGATACCCACTGAGCTGGCCCTCAGTCTGTGTGTCTACCAAGTAAGGAACTGACCTTTGCTCAGAGGTGCTATAAGGCCCAACTACAAGAGGCAGAGGATATCTTGGCTGGAAGGTGGCCTAGATTCCAATGCTGGGACTTTTCTCCCAAGGCTCCATCTCCACCTGTGACGGGCGGAAGCTGCCTCATTTCTGGACTCCTGCCTGGCAATTCCTACTGGCTCCAGCTGCGCAGCCAACCTGATGGAATCTCCTTCAGTGGCTCCTGGGGACCCTGGTCCCTCCCTGTGACTGTTGACCTGCCTAGGGATGCAGGTGAGTCAGTGAAGGTGTTGAGGAGATGGAGAAGAGATTTAAAAAGGTGCCTAAGAAGGCTTAGGCTGGATGTGGAGGCTTTGAGCACCACAGTCTTTCCTGATGACCTCAAAGTTGCCATTACGTGGGACAAACCATGTTCGGGAAGAGAACAAGAGTTGTAAATGTTCTATTATGTGTATAAAAATGATCTGGATTCTCAGTAGTGTGGGGGCTCATGGCCCTGATGGGACTGACTTCTTTACCTCAGTGGCAATTGGACTGCAATGCTTTACCTTGGACCTGATGAATGTCACCTGTCAGTGGCAGCAACAGAACCATACTCGATCCCAAGGCTTCTTCTACCACAACCAGGCCAAGTGCTGCCCCAGAGACAGGTAAGCACTGAACTCTTCGTTGGGTTCAATGTCATGGGTGAGAAACATAGCCCTGTAGAAGGAAGGAAAAGATTGCTCTTACTCCTCTTTACTTTTCCTGCCTCATCCCCAGAGCGAGCAGCCTCGAGGTGCCAGTTCACACTCTCACACCCTCCAGTGTGTGCTTTGTTGTTGGACCCTCTCTCCACCCCCACTGGGAATGCCGTGGCTTCGCTCAGCCTTATCATGTCTCCGGCATTGCTGTAGCAGCCCGAGTCTCACTCACCTCCCGCTTATTTCCTATGCTGAGGACCCCAACTGACCTTTGTTAAACTCCAGCATCACATGACTTTTATGAAACTAACACTGCATGGCCTTCCCTTCCTCATGATCTGCAATCTAGTAAATTTATACGAATTTTGCTTGGCCTTTGAGGACTTCCACCCGGCACCCCACTGAAGCTTCATCCTCTCTGAAACCCACCTGTTACCCAGTCATGTTATTCTAGTTATTAACTATTTCCAGAACCTGTTCACTTTTATCTATCATGGCCATTACCCGTGTACATCTCACTGACCTCTTTCACTTAGGCCACTGAAAAGACCGGTTAACTGATCACCTCCAAAATATTCTCCTGAGTAGGAGCTGGTAAGATCTTTTTAAAATAAAAAGATAAACAAACACAACACTTCCTTGTTTAAAATCCTGTATCATTTCCTAACGGCTTCAGAATAAGAGAGGAGGTCTAGGCTGGGTATGGTGGTGCACACCTATAAACCCAGCATCTGGGAGGCTGAGGCAGGAAGATTGCCATGAGTTTAATGAGCTACATAAGTAAGTTCAAGGCCAGCCTGCACTACATAGCAACACTCTGCCCCCCCAAAAAAAGAGAAAAGAAAAGAAGTGCATAACAACCTTATAAATTTCCCCGCTCTTACCTATGCTTTCAGCTTTAGCAGATTCTACTGTGCTGCCCTTTGCTCTCTTGGTTCCAGCGCCGGCCTCCTGTGGCTCCCTTATGTCTTTCATTTCCCTCCTGCCTCTGGATCTTTGCATGTGCTACTTACCCAACTTACCATTTACCTCATCTTACTTAACATCTACTTATCCTTCAGAGCCGAAACCCTTCCTCATTAAATAGTGCAACTGTACTTCGGTTATGCTATAGGAAAAACATAGCTCTCAACCTGCTGGTCGTCAGATGTGCCGAGTTCATGGTCTGAAAGCACTGAGGAATAAAGTCACAATCAAAGGAGGAAGTTAGGAGATATTTTATTGGAAATAAGGGGAAGAACAATAGCTCCTGAATTTCCAAAATGGTGCCCACCCAAGACTTTTGTCAGGAGTAATTTATATAGCAAAAGCACAATGAGGGCTTAATATGGGTCAAACTAGAAGCAACCAATAAGATTACAAATACAATACTTAGCTAGCTTTGAGCTATTAGGAAAGCGTGGCATGTAGCAAAGATATATGGCTAACATCACTAACTTTAGCTTATCTGTAACTTCTATCACACAAAGGACAAGAGAATCTCGGGGAAGGAATTGGCCCAGGTGGTCTGGGAACCCCCCCCCCGCCCCGCCCCGAAGTCTGATGCCTATCTGGACTTATTGGGACAGTGGTGCTAATTACAGTATAATTTCACATTGCTGTTATTCCTTAAAAAAAATTCAAGCATGGCTACTGCATTTTGAGGCCTGGTCTTCTGGTGTGCCTGTAGCTACAATTCAGGTGTCTGTATGTTCTTGTATTGCTTTTCTTGAGGGCCTGATCCCTCTCTGACTATATGTGAATCTCTATCTAACTTAGCTGTCTATAGTAGTTGTACCATGTACAACTACTCAAATAGTTGTACTTTGTCCTTCTCAGGTATTTATCACAATTACAATTTAACATTTACACTTTAAGGCAAGGAATGGTGGCACATGCCTGTAATCTCAGCACTCAGGAAGCTGAGGCAGGAGGACTGACGGGAATTTGAGGCTATCCTGGGCTACATAGTGAATTTGTGGCCAACCTGAACCACATGGCAAGATCCTGACACAAAAACAAAACAAAATGAAACAAAATAAAATTTATGCTTTCTATGAGTATTCCCAGTACTCTGAAAGGCTGAAGCATGAGTTCTTCAAGCCCAGGCTGAGCCGGGCATGGTGGCGCACGCCTGTAATCCCAGCACTCGGGAGGCTGAGGCAGGAGGATTACTGTGAGTTCAAGGCCAGCCTGGGCTACAAAGTGAGCTCAAGGCCAGCCTGAACTGCATAGTGAGACCCTGTCTCACAAAGACAAAAAAAAAAAAAAAAAAGCCCAGCCTGGACAACTTAGCAACTTAGCAAGACCTTGAGTCTAAACAAAAACATTTTTTAATGTAAAAAGTGGGGCTGGGGATATAGCTCAGTGAAGTAAGTGCCTGCCTGGCAAGCACAAGGTCCTGAGTTCAATCCCCAATACTGCAAAAATACATAAATAAATGTAAAAAGTGCTGAGGATATAGTTCCATGCAAAGGACCAAGATTCAACTCCTAGTACTGAAAAAGGAAAAAAAAATTCTCTTTTGGAATTCCAGTTGAGAAATGCTAATTGTAACTATGTACAATCCATGAAGGCAGAATGAAGGCAAAATCAATATTTTTACTCACCAATATATTCTCATTGCCGTAGTGCCTGGAACACAGTAGGTGCTCAGAAACAAAACACTTAATGACTCAAAAGTGGTGCCTAATGACCCCAGCTACCTGGGAGGCTGAAGCAGGAGGATTGCCATTTTGAGGCTAGCCTGTGCAACTTAGTGAGACCCTGTCTTGACATAGAAAAATAAAAAAGGACGGGGGATATAGCTTGTAGATCAGCAGTAGAATGCCCCTGGGGTCTATCCCCAGTATTGAAGGAAGTTCAGTGAACGAGTAATGAAAAAGCTACTTTCAACAGTTTTAGTGTATTTTTATTTCTTCCTATGTGTTTGCATATATCTATATATAATTCTTAATTTTCAAATATGAATTGATGTTACATATATATGGGTTTGGGGGTTTTGTATTTATTTTTACAGTACTAAGGATCAAACCCTCACACACGTTAAGCAAGCATCTCCTAAGCCCTCCAGCCTTCTATGGTTTAGCTCACCTTTTAAAATAAATATCTTGGAGCTCATTACAAAAAGAAGTAATTCATGTCCTTTTAATGACTACGCAGATTTTCACAGTATAGAGGTGCCACCCATGGGATAAAAGGCGAAAAAACTAAAATCAGCATTTCCTCTGTTTCCCACGACTGAGTTCTCCCACTCTGATCAGAAATAGTCTTGTCTTTTCTATTCTTAATAGCTCTTGAATCACCTCTTCCCTCTATCTCCACTGCCACACCCTATTTTCAGACCCTCATCATCTTGCACATGGAAAACTACAACAGTGTCCTCATGGGTTTCCCTGCTTCTATTTTTCCCTCAAAAATTCTACAAACTGCAGTTAGAGTGATCTTCCACAAGTACAAAGGTAATGATGACACTTCTCAATCCTTGTAGTCTCCATAATTGCCCCCAAGTGAAGTTCAGACTCCTTTAAAAGGCCATAAAGCCATCCATGACAGGCTCTGCCATCTCACATTCACCGTTTACCACCAGCCTTTCTATCCCAGAACTATTCTGCACACTTAGAATTTCCCCCAAAAACACCACACTCTCTTATCTGTGCACAAACATGTGCCTGGAAGGCCCAATTGTTCTCTCTGCTAGGCTATATATAGTAAAGCTTCAGTCTAAACACTGCCATAGCCAGGAAACACTCCCTGACCCTCCCAGTCTGTGTTATATGCTCCTCCCTGGTCCTCCCAAGCCAGCCTGTGCACATCACAGAACAAATAACATCTGTTTTTTCTGTTTCTCCTCTTTTTTTTGGTACCAGGAATCAAATTCATGACCTTGGGCTTGCCAGGCAAGCACTTATGTCGCTGAACTATATCCCCGCCCCTTTTGAATTGAGAATTCCTTAAAGATTATTCCTCTATATTCTCAAAAGGCCTACCACAATCCCTGGCACATGAGTATCCATTGTGAAATAAATGAGTAAATACATAAGTGCATGAAGTGATAAATGATTTTAGTAATGGCAAGTTGCTTGAGAATTATAATCAGGAAGGAGTCAGGATTTGCTTGTTCAATAAAAAACTATTGTTAAGGTCACTAGGGCACTGGGGATAGAGTGACAAAATGGAAAATGTTCTAGAGCAGAAGTGTAGCTCAGTGGTAGAGTGCTTGCCTAGCATGTGAAAGACCTGGAGTTCAATCCCCAGTACTGCAAGGAAAAGGGGGGAGGACCCTCATTGTTGAGGCTCCCTGTTTTTTTTTTTGGGTACTGAGAATTGAACTCATGACCTTAGGCTTGCCAGGCAAGTGCTTATGCCACTGAGCTGTATCCTTGGCCCAAGGCTCACATTTTAATGAAGAGAGGAGAATCAAGTAAAGAAATAAAAGAATAAGGTTACATAATAAAACTGGAAGAGGGGACTGCTAACAGACTGAGTGCCCAGGAAAAACCTTACTAGGGAGGTAACAGGTGAGCTGATCTAAGCAGCAGGAAGGAATGAGTCATGTTAAGACCTAGGATGAGAGCCACTCAGGGCAAAGGCAAAATGCAAAGATCACACAGCTGGCATATTTGAGACACAGAAAGAAGACCCATGTGGATGAAGGGTGATAAACTTGCATGCAAATCTTAGGAGATGAGGATGGTGAGGTAAGGAGGAACCAAATCATACGAAGTTCTGTAGGGACTAGTGTGGAGCTTGGAACAACTGAAGGATTTTAAGCAGAAGAGTGGCATGATTTACATTTGTAAAAGGTATGTTTCTCTGTAAAACCATAAATAAGAATAGAAGCAAGATCACCAGCTAGAAATTTGCCTGAATTCAGGCAAGAGATAAGGCTGAGGCCAGGCATGGTGGAGCGTGTATACAACCCTAGCACTCAGGAGGCTGAGGCAGGAGAATCACTGGGAGTTCAAGGCCAGTCTGGGCTACAAAGTGAGCTCAAGGCCAGCCTGAACTGCATAGCGAGACCCTGTCTCAAAAATAAAAAAAAAAGAGAGAGAGAGAGAGATAAGGCTGGTTTTGCCTTACAGGGCAGTGGTAAAGATCAAAATAAATAGACTTGTGATGTATTCTGGACATTAACACCTCAATATTCTTGGAAGCAAATTCTAGTAACCGTGGGAAGAACCAGTTGAAGGCCTTGGTGAAAAATGGAGGCAGAAAAGCCAGATGATAATGGTATAACCTTTAGGGGTGGGGTTGGGGGGGTTCTGTATGAGAACAGATTTAAACACATAAAAACCTTTCCCTCCACAAAGATGAAGTCTCTTTAATCTTTGAAACAATTCTGTGAGGTAGCTATCAACTTATTTTATAAATAGAAGGAAACTAGAGCAGAGAGTTTTAAAAATTGCCCAAAATCACACATTCATAGGCCAGCATCTGAACTCTACAGGTCATGCTATTTTCACAAATCACCCTAGCTCTTTCCTCAAGGAACAGAGACTGGACCTCATGGTGCAAAGACACAGAGAGATGAAGGACCCTGGAGTTTCATCCAAGAGGGGAGTCAGACCCGTGCCAGCCAGAGTCAGTGTGCCACAGAGAGGATAGGAATTAGTCTGTGGGGCAGGCCTGATCCGATGTCTTTATGGTTCTTAGGGACCCCATCTGGGAGAAGTGTGAAGAGGAGAAGAAAACAAATCCAGAATTACAGCTCCCTCACCTCTCCCGCTGTCACTTCAAGTCACGAAATGACAGCGTTATTCACACCCTTGTAAAAGTGACCACAGCCCAGGGTGCTGTTCATAGCTACCTGGGCTCCCCTTTCTGGATGCACCAGGCTGGTAAGAACTTTCTTCCCACACTGTTCCCACCCACCCTGACACGAAACTTCTGACCCCATCTGTGCCTATGGTCCCCAACTCTGACACCTCTAAACTACGGCCTTGGTGGTATGATGCCTCATCCACATAGGCTAAAACCAGTCCCTGCTGAAATCCCCGTAGTGCTCATCCCCACCCCAAACCTGCACTGGAGGGAGGTCTCCAGCGGGCAGCTGGCATTGGAGTGGCAGCACGCATCATCTTGGGCAGCCCAAGAAACCTGCTATCAACTCCGATACATTGGAGAAGGCCATCAGGACTGGAAGGTACGGTCAAGCAACAAATGGCCTCAGAGGATATTCCCCTTTTCGTACCAGAGAAAGTGTGTCCCTATTTCCATACCTAAGCTTATGTATCTATATTTATCTAGGGGGGTTTTCCCAGTACTGGGGTCCAACCCAGAGCCTTTGCACTGAACTATATACCTAGCCTTTTAAATTTTTTATTTTTATTTTTAGACAGGTTCATGCTAAGTGGCTAAACTGATGAGGCTAGGCTCTAACTTGTGATCCTTCTGCCTCAGCCTCCTAGACTGGCAGGATTATAGGTGTGCATCACCAAGTCAGGCTTGTATATCTATGTTTACCTTATTTAACTGGTATCTTACTCTCTCTTGAGGATCTGACACTACTAGCTACTCCCACTTTTCCCTTTGCTTTTGGGATATCAGTCTTCCCTGATATTCTTCCTGTCACTCCTCCTTTTCCACTCTTCCATAATATGTTGTAATTCCTAGAGTGTTATCTTAGGCTCTTTTCCCCTCTGGGTATATATATATATATGCTCTTCCTGGGTGACTGTTCCAAACCTATGATTTTAACTTTACATTAATAACCCCAATTTTATCACTCCAAACCCCATGTTAGGAATTTAAGATTATCTAAAATGTTGAAGTATCTGCTTTCTCACTGGTGAAAGAGGGATAAAGCTATCTATCTTACAGAGTAAAAATTAGATACAGTAAGTCTCCAACTTAAAAACATTTAAGTTGCGAACTTTCACGATGAAAACGGACTCACATTATGTTATTGTTCACATTATTGTTCACATTATTGTTCACATTATGAATGTTCATAGATGTGAACAAATCGCGAAGTGGCCCAGGTGTCTGCTGGACATTGTCACAGTTGTGCTGCTGAGCACTTACTGTACAATGATAGTTTACAGCAGTATAGTGCAGAGTCAGAGCCCAGGATGTCCAGAAGCAAGAGGAAAAGCAGCAGTGCTGCAGACAGGACTGCTAGGAAGCATGAAGCAACATATACTATAGATTTGTGTTAAAGGTGTGTAAGACTCACTTCATTGGACTTACAAATGAATTTGACTTATGAATGTTCTCCAGGAATGAAATTCATTTGTAAGTCAGGGACATACCATATATAAATACCTAGCATAGTGCCTGGTGTATAGAAGGTACTTAATATAGGCATTCACCAGTAAAACATTAGCTTCTTGGTCTACTTTTATTTTCATTTAACATATTTAGATACCAGGCAGGCAGCTCTACCTAAACCTCCTCATTCCTAGACAGTTCAAACTCAATGTAACCAAAATTAAACTCATCTTTCTAACTGAATGTATTTTGTTTTTACTGAGGTAAATCTTACATACAATAAAGTGTACAAACCTTTAATATACAACTAACTGTGTATGTGGATACACTCATGGAATCATTACCAAGATCAAGATATAAGTAATTTCCAGCATCCCAGAAGTTCCTCGTGCCCCCTACAGTTACCTACACACGGAAGGTAATCACTATCCTGACATTACCATTGGTTCATTTGACTGTACTTAAACTTAATAAAATAGAACCATACGATATTTCTTCTTTAAGCTTACTTTCCCTTCTGTCTCTGCTCATGACACTACCACTTAGCCCAGTACCTACGTCTTTTCTTTGTCCTTCTCCCTGTTTATCAACAAGCAAGTTGAAGAATGCACCAACCCTCTTCGAATCCCTACTAGGGCTGCTTACTCTTCTCTTTGACCATCCAGCCTTCCCATAGGTGCTTTCAGCACACTAAAGCATGCCGTAAACCCCCATCAAGTAGCTTGGGCAGCCATCAATATGTCTTTGTGTACCTCTGTACAAGTTGTGATTCTTGACTGGTTTGGACGTCTCCCTCATTAGACATGTGAGAGACTGTGTTTTGTCTTTTTCTCCGGTGCCGAGCCTAATGTTCCGTATATTTTCGGCAATCATAAATGTTTACTAAGTGATTAACACTCCCTGCTTGCGCACATGATGCTTGTACTCCCAGCGCCTAGCACAGATCTGCCCTCCTGGGCTCAGTAGTGCTGCGGCACGGTCTGGGCAGCTCGAGATCTGAGTGACTCAGGAGTGATAGTGATAGCATCCAGCATGTCGTGGTCAGTTCGTACGAGTACCGGGATCTCTGCCAAGGTGTCCCACAGGCGCTAGTGTCAGGGGCTCTGTGAGGGTGGGTCTGCGTGCATCTTACAGGCAGGACAAGACCCCGTGTGGGAGAGGGTCTCAGTGACGGCGCCCGGGCCCGCCTGTTTCACTCCACGCGGTGGGACGCTGGCGGAGCTCTTGACAGCGCACTCTCCGCACGCCTCTCCTCGGCGCAGGTGCTGGAACCGCCTCTTGGAGCCCGGGGAGGGAGCCTGGAGCTGCGTCCGCGATCTCGCTACCGCTTACAGCTACGCGCCAGGCTCAACGGCCCCGCCTACCAAGGCCCCTGGAGCGCCTGGTCTGAGCCAGCGAGGGTGGAGACAGCCTCGGAGCCTGGTAAGCAGCCGCTCGGCCGTGACCAGGTGGGACGGGGCTACGGTGAGGGGCGGGGCCCTGGCCGCGCCAGTCTGCGGCTGCGCTGATGTGCGGACGCTGTAGACTCCGTAGTGCCAAGAGGCGAGGCCGAGGTGACGAGAGGTGGAACCAGGCTTACGGGCGGGGCTATGTGATAAGGGGCGGGGCCAGGGTACGGTTTGGAGGGTTTGCGGGCGGGGCCGAACGTCAGCTGAGGTCTGAAGGTTTTTGTCTCCTAGCCTGGATCTCCTTGGTGACCATTTTGCTCCTGGTGCTGGGCCTCAGTGCCCTTCTTGGCCTGCTACTGCTGAGGTGGCAGTTTCCTGCGCACTACAGGTACCGCCCTAGCCAGGAGGGAGACAGGGCGTAGAGCCGGCAGGGCCGGAGATCTCTAAACAGGCATCCTAGTAACATTTGCTTGGTGACAAGGTGACATTTGCTTTCTGGACCACGATATGTCTACACCTATGGCCTCAGCCGCTTCCTGCATGTCTGTCTCAGTGGTACTGTCACCTTACACTCTAACATGCCCACTATAGCGGGCTCCTCAAACAGCCCCACCTCCTGGGTGTTCAACTCAGTGACAGGGGTACTGTCTGCGCTGGGCAAACACCAGGACACTCAAGCACCTGCCTCCCCTCCCCTACCCACCCAGGTAAGGCTCAAGTCTGGTCATTCCACCTCCTAAACCTAGCCCCTTTAGTCTACAGACACTACCCACATCCCTAAAACAGAGGCTCTTCTCCCTCCAACCTAACCTCACACAGCCACCAGAATAACCAGAATAACCTTATGTATACATAAGCCCATCTGCCCCCTCCTTAAATCCCTTCAGTAACTCCTAGGATTGAGTCCAAACTCTGTAGAATGACAGGTTACACTATGCAAATTGGCTGCCAGCACTTCCATCCTCTCCTACCTTGCGCATTAACCTTGCCAAACTTGATTTCCCCCACAAGTTGGGCTGTTTCACTCCTCAGTGCCTTTGAACATAATGTCCCCTCTGCCTGAAATAGTCTTCCTGGTTGGCTAATACCCATTCATCTTTAAATAGCTTTCTTCACCACCTCTTAGGAAACCTTTCTTGGCCCTCCCTCACTGGCTGCTCTTCTGTGTCCCAACAGTACCACAGTGTTTTACTGCATTTATTTATTTATTGTTTGTTTGTTTGTTTATTCTTTTTTGGTGCTGGGGATTGGATCCAGGATGCTCTGCATACTTAGCACCCTCTCTACCACTGAGCTATACCCCTACTCCTGCATTTAGTTCTTTACATGTCTTCTTCGTTATACCTTACTTGGTCAGTTTGAAGTTTTTGCACAGCGCCTGCCAAGTAGCAGGGCCTTAAATAAATGTTAGTAATGAATGACTCATGTATGTGGGGGCTGAGGGGAAATGTCACTGGGAGTTATAAACATGAAAGACAGAATCCATGCCACCTCAGTTCTTCAGTTGGGGGTATCTGCCGACTCTTGAAGACTTAGCTCAGATGTCAGCCTCCCTGGGCACTGTGTTTTGATGGTCTTAGGCAGGGTCAGGTGCCCCTCTTGTGGGTTCTTACTTCTCTTTGACCATGCCACTCTCTTAACTTTTAACCTGCCTATGTGTAAGAGAAAAGTGGATCTGAGAAAAAAGAGAAGAGGGAGGAGGTGCTGCCAAACCAGGCATACTCTGTTCCTTTTCCCGGCCAGGTAAGTCCCTCTTCTGCCATTAGGGAGGCAGGGATAAGGTTGTGGAACAGCTGGAAACCCTCCCTAGTAACTCAGTAATAAGCTCCTCTGGTTCTCTCCTTGAATACCTAAAATGGGCTTGGCCCTGGAGATATAGGAGTGAAAACATATAGACTGCTCTCAAGGAGCTTACACTCTAGTGGGGAAAGGCAGACAAAAACAAGTATATGTAACAATAAAATAAATACACAGTAAGTCAAGAGCTACACAGAAAAGCACAGCAACAAATAAAATGATGGGAAGGGTGATGTTACAATTTCAGGCACCCTAATCTGGGAAAGTGCCTCTGTCAGGCTGACATCCAGCAGAGCCCTGATGGAGAGAGGGAATGAACTGAGTGTTCCAGGCAGGAGCAGCAAGTGAAAGGCCCTGAAACAGCGAGTGTTTGAGGAAGTTCTGCACTGCCCTTTGGGAAGCTACCTGCCACTGACTTCCCACTCCCCGGTGGTCTTCTTCCCACCTCTGCTCCTCTGCCTTACTTTACAGCCTCAACTGTGCTCCACCCCTCAGGACTCACTCCTCCGTCTGCCTCCACTGCAGCCCCTCTGCAGTCCTCTCCCCATCCCTCCCAGCTCACGCCTGACTCAGTCTTCTTCTCACCCTGTCCTTTAGGAGGCTGAGGCATGCCGTGTGGCCCTCACTTCCAGACCTGCACCGGGTCCTCAGCCAGTACCTTAGAGATACTGCAGCCCTGAGTGTGGTGAGTACCCTGTCCCTCTCCACAGACCACCACCGATGCTTCCTGCCCCCCCCCCCCCCCC